>JAXQQM020080310.1:0-18099 GCA_034641835.2 Pinus albicaulis
CTATTATGCATCTCCTGGGCCATCTTGTAAATCTATTTTGCCATTGTAAATGATTTTGAAAGGTCTCCATATTGGCCTCCTACCTTTTCTTAGATGAACTACGTTATTTTCCTACATATCTGCCTTGTATTGCTGCATTCCCCATTTGGGAATATTACATTCTCAAGGGATATGAGGCTTAAGAGGAGGAGATTAGTTCCATCTACCAAGGAATTAGGGGCAAGTATGTAGTGGTTCGAGGTTTCTAATTTGGATAATATTCCTCAACTAAAGCTTCTAGAGCTTGTTTTTTTTAATTTTTACCTACGTGAACAGACCTATGCAGTTTATAGTGGAATAAAATGTGCAGTTCTATGCAATTTATAGTGGAAGAAATTGCACATGTGTAAGTTTTGTTTATGAAACTGTGCAAATGCTTAAAATCAGGTTTTAAGTAGTGTAACCTAAAATTCCATTTGTCCCTAGTATTGTTTTACTTCAAGCTTCATAGGTGATTCACTTGAGACACTTCATCAGATGGAAAAGGATCTGAATCGAAAGTCATGGTGACAAAATTTAGTGTAACATATTGCCCCCTAAAGTGCAAAGCCAAAAAATATTTTTGATGACTCAAGCGCTTTACCATGTGACAGGTTCGAATTAGAAACCAATTGGTTGAAGACCTGAAACAAACAATCAAGGATTACGATATCATGCTTTCATATAAACATCACTAGGGTAGGGATTCCCATACTAAGAGTACAAATATCTAAAATAATTAGTATGGATATATATCAGAAGATCCATGTCAACATAAGACATAGTATGGATGCAACCATCAATGGATATGTGTTTAAAATCATGAATATTTAATAACTCCGTGCAACCTGGATGGATGAAACTAGATCTAGGGTCTTGATCTCCATCTCTATCAATCCATAGTATGACTCTAACCATTTGAGTTATTGTTGGAGTAGGGTCTCCCAAAGGCTATGAATTTTGTCCAGTTTTGTACAATTTTGTATTGTTTAGGTCTAACGCAGGGGTTTTGGGGTGGGTCAAAGCCCCTAACGCATTGTAAATGGGTCAAGAGTAGACCAAGAGTCCACAAACCATGCTTTGCGGACCATTGGGTGCATAGGATAAACCGCTATAAATATATGAACCTTTTTTGAGTCATAGGTAGGAATGAATAGAGATTGATGTGAAGTACGAATTGTTAGATCTGTGGTATGGTTGTTTGGGTTAGGACTCATGTCCGCTGTGTGCGCGAAGATCCCCTGTCTTGCTATGTGCAGACCCTGCTAGCTGTGTACGCAGGTGGTAATTTGGGAATGTAAGAGGATTTGGGGTAATGATATATATATATATATATATATGGAAGTATTGTGGACATCTAATGTTATCTAGATTTGTTCTGTTATGGTGATGTGACTTGAGTATATGATTACGTATCTTTTTGTCGCTACAAAGTCTCTGTGTTCATGGTACATATGTCTATGATCTATTGATTTGCTGCAATTATACTGTTATGTGATTATAACTAATAGTGTGCATGTGGATTCAAACCTGTTGAGTAGATCTGATAAGCTATATTTTGGTTATTTATTGGAACCTCTGCGAAGAGCCTGTTAGCCACCTATAAAATTTGTCATATCAAATGGTGGCTAAATCATGTTTTAAGCCTTCAAGAAACAACTTTATTGCCAAATTGTTAGTTCTTGAAGTCTTGTGAAGATATCTTATCCTTTGATTAATCTTCACTGCTATTTCCCTCTCAAACTCCAAAAAATCTGTTGTTTTCCTGAAGAAAAAGAGTGCTAAAAACCCATTTTTCCCCTTCATTTTACCCCTCTTTTATCTCATTATTAACCTTCATTTTTATCCCCTTTTTCCTCATAATATTCATCTATTTTTCCTCATTTCCCTTATTCCCTTCATAAAAACCCCTTTGATAAGGTTTAAAACTCCTTTTTAACCTTATTGGAAGCTTTCAAAATCCTTTGAAATGCTTGAAAAATCATAAAAAACAACCTTTTTGTGCTAAGGCATAAGCCCCTTTGTCCTTATCCCCCAGCCCCTTTTTCGCATAGAACCGGAGCTATGACCCACCATTAAGGCCCCATCGCTAATCGCAGTTGGAGCATCCCAGTTGTGCTTTTCCCTTTTTTCTTTCAAAAAGTTTCTGATGCGATTGGCCCCTTTTTTTTTTCCCTAACCACTTCCCCACCATACAACTGGTGTTAAAAACCAAGAGTTCGGGCCCGATCGCGCAATCACAATTGGGCGTTCCATTGAGTTTTGTTACCTCTCACTTGTAAAAATCCCCGATTGCGATTGAGCCTTTGTATATAAAAACCCTTCCCTAATACAAACTTTCCTTTGTATTTCATTTAAAACCCACTTTTCCTATGTTTCTTTTAAAGTCCCAACAATTCATTGGTTGGGAAAATTCCAACTATTGATTTAAACCAATCAACAATCTTTGGGATCTCACATCGGGGTTTTTCATTGGATGCGTTTGAATATTTTATTTCTCTCCTCCGATTGGCAACCTTGCAATGGCTTCCCAGCCGTTGATCTTCCTTGCCAGACCCAGATCCAACGGTCCACATTTCTCTTTTACAAAGCCCATCCCTCTGCCTTTCGACCTCTGCAGTTAAATCTCCATTTTCGATCTGGTCCTAAGATCAACGGTCTTTGTATAATCAAATCACAAATTTCCTTTGCACCTTTCCTCTCTCCCCCGCCGATTGGTGACCCTCGATTGGATCTAGGTCGTTCATTTCACTCATCCGACGGTCCAGATCAAAGCTTGACACCCTTTGTTATTTTCATAAACCCCGCTTTGTAAAGTCCTTTTGGTGAATATCCACCATTGATATTTGGAGATCAACGGCCCACAATGACCCAACCTCTACCTCATATTCCATTTCATTAGCCCCAAGATTTAATTTGGGCTGTTCATATTGAAGATCTAACGGTCCATATTTAACCCAATAGGCCCAACTCATTTGGGACCTAACGCCCCCATTGATTAATCTTGACTGTTCATTCCCTGATCCAACAGTCTAGATTAAAATGTCCATGACCCTATCCCACCTTCTTCCGCCCGCGCATCTTGTCTTATTGCGCTCCAAACTCCACCGTTGGATCTGCCCACCCTCATCCAACGGCCAGGGACCCATATCGCGTGATTTCACATCCGATGGTTACTGTTTTAAATTTACGCGATGTGGGATGTTTTAAAAAGCCAGGTGTCGGCCAAAAACACACATCGCATTCAAAAATGTGATATCACCTATCCACCTTTTTGTAGTGTGACACCAGTGGTTTTTATCGCCGAAACCACTTTTCCTCATTTCCATTACATTATCGCATGTGTAATCTCCATCATTGATCTCTGAGATCTAATGGCTCATGTTTAATCTCGCATTTTAGTTCATCACCCTCCACCCATCCTCCAAAGGACTTCTTGAATCATTCTCTGCCGTTGATCTTTGTGGCCGATCTAATCCGACGGCCCAGAATCCTCCGAGAAACCCCAAATTTCATTTTAACCCTTTTTCTTTCGCCAAAGGTTTTCGACCATTCTTCTTTGTAATTTCTTCCATTTCATGATAAAGTTTCCCCTCCACATTATATATTCATGATTGATCTCAACCATTGATCTTTGCAGATGAATGATTCTGACTTAATCTCCCCACTGTTTATTCAACTGCCTCCCATCTAACCCCATCGAGAAATCCTCGACATTGGATGCTTTCAACCAATGGTCACGATCTAACCTAAACCTCTGAAGCAGTCTGAACCCATCCCCACAAGAATTTTTATAATTTCTTTTGTTTGTGTAGGTTCTAATGGCTTCTTCAATTAATTTAAAGGAAAATTGAAGGTCGGGGATGACGATCCCCCAGGCCTCTATTCATGAAAGAGATCATTCTGTAGGGTTTCCCATAAATGTTTATCAGTGCCTCATGAGCACTGACGCCATTATAAAACCTCTGTAAATGCCTGGAAATCAACAAGACACAGCAAAACTTAATCAAGCAAAGAGTATCAGTGTTAAACGATCTAGTCACAACAGAGATGAAAAATTGAAGATTGTTTACACATTTTTTAGGGATTACAGCCTAAATCAACTTTCTAAAGCCTAAATCCATTCAATTAAACACAGTTTGAAGGACAGAAGACAGAAATTAGGTCTAATTAAGCCTAACACACAAAATTAAAACAAATTAATAGTGTTTAAAGAAAAATAATAATATCTATCAGTCTTAGAAGCCTCCACTGGCACATCAGAGGCTAATTGAATCCTCTCAGCTACCAAAAGCCACCTGCAGCCTCAAAGTATTCAAAAGAGGCCTAGTTATTGCCAGAAAAGAAGATATTCACCTCAAGGAAATTGAATAGTTATTTCAGATCAAAGAAATTATTACAAACTGTCAGCAGAGTTATTACAAAGATAAGAAAGAATTTTAAAGGTCAACAAACTCTTCTAAGAGGATCAAAAAATTAATAAAAATAATTAATACAGAGAAATATCTGAAATATTCTCCATTAAGCCCCTCAAAGGCCGAGAAGCATTAAACTGTATTAATTGAGCCTTTAGATCTTTCCTCTCATCCACCTCCTCATTTTCTTATAAAATCTTCTTGAGGAGCTCATTGTAAAGGGTTGGTTGCTGAACTTTGATATAATACTTGTGCTCGAAAATTTCTATGTGTAAATATTGTTCAGAGGCTTTTGAAGCTCTGTTTGTGATCAAATAAGTTAGGCTGAGAAGAGAAGATGATTTCTGAACTGAAACATTGGACTTGAAGAATGCAACTGGATTGACATCATTATACAAGCTGATTCTTGGGATCCTGGTATATATCACTGCTGAAGTGCTTCTTTCTGTGTTATTGTTTTCCTTTCTTGTATGCCATTTTTTCCACTTATTCTCTGATCAAGAACAACAAGCATAGAGTTAGGATTTACTGTTTACAGTACCCTTCTCTGATTGATAAGCTTTATCTTTATGTTTTCCTCCAAATTGTGTGTTTAATAATGACTTACGTTAAGTGAAAACATTATCAAGGAATGTTGGTTTGTCCCTGTCTTGATTTGCAAAGCTTGAAAGGAAGTTCTTGAATGATATTTTCATTATATGCTTAGTAGAGTTTGACTAGAAAATTTTATGGTTTGCCCTGTCTTCTAGTTTCTTTCTCCAAAGGTAGTTCTGAAAGTTTCCCTAAGAGTATGCTAAAAGCAGTTTAGATTTAAAAGTATCTTATATGATCTTAGGTTGCACTATTTTTTCTTATATGTTTTCATCCCTTCTGAAAGTAATTATGTGGATTACTAGATTGTTTGTCTAATAACTTAGCTTTAACACAAGCTTGTCCAAAGAAGTCTATGGTTAGCCCTGTCCTTTGGCTGGTTTTAAATAGTTACTTAAAAGGCTTTTCTTGTTTGGAAAGACTGATAAATCCTAGTTTAAATTATTGTATTTTTCCACGCTTTCAACACTTTTATTGTTCCATTCCATTATTTAATCTAAAATATCTTGTGATATAGATGATTTTCCCCTTGGACCACTCCCGAAATTGTTGCACAATTAAAACCTTTTATGACTCCATAGCCCAACAGACTAAAAACCAGCGTCATATCTATCCTATCAACCAAATCTTGTTCTGATTGCTTATACCTTCACCCCTTTGGAACTCTTTCATTTTAGGACTTTCCACTCAACTAAAAATCATGCTCAACCATCCAAAACCAAACAAAAACCCTTGCTCTTAATAACTAACCTAATATCATACCCAAAAGCCTTAAAGATAAATCAATCTTTGCACTTATTAGAGAGATCCCTCTTTGGATTCAGGAGGGCTAGATCCTAGAATCCCAAAGTGGTTCCAATGTCCTCCTTGCAGCTTTAGTCTCACCAATCTGCTAGAATTACAAGGAGCTAATAGACCCCATTTCTATATAGATCTGATAGTTGCGGATTGGCTTGAATTACTTGCTCTCTCCCAGGGTCCAGAAACCTGGTTCCAACACCCTCCCATACTTCTTTGGGTGAGACTTTGGCCTGTGCAAGTAGGTCACTGCTGAAAGGGCCAGTAGTATAGGGGTTTGTTGGAAAACCTTAACCTATGAACTTGGGTCAGGACTGCTCGAACCAACAAATGGTTCCATTTCCAGGACCAAGAGCATTTTGAGAGAGATCGGGTAATTCCAAGGCCGTATTGGAAACCTGAGAGAAAGGAAATCGATGAATGGTTTGAAAGACAAGTTCAGGAATTCAGAGTAAAAGAAAACCTTAGTAAGAAGTTGAGCACCAAAGAGTGGAAGAATAAGTATATTTTCAAAGATATATATGAGATATTATTTGTAACAATTGCGATCGAGCTCCAGGAGTGGCTCGCAAGGCTGGTCGAGTTCCAGAAGTGTTGGAAAGACGAGCAGGTCACACAGTGGACCCTAGAATGGATCCTGCAGCAAGAAAGGGCTGAAATCACCATTGATCGCACAATAGATCACTGGGTGGACAGTGTAATAGGAGGATTTGTGACAGAATTCACATTCGATCAATTCATATCTTACTCAGAAGTGGAGTAAAGGTTCTTCAAGGGTATCCAGGGTAAGTTTTTGAAAATTTTTCCATTACTAATTAAGATCTTGTTGTGCGAAAAAATCATTTTGTGTAGCCATATGGAGTGAATGAGCTTTGACCAGAGCGAGGGCACAACACGCAGTGGTAAGTACTATAGAACTAACCAAGAGGGGGATCAATCTATCTACATTCCAGTAAGGAATTTTTCTACACATAGCCCTCCATCGACGCCATCGTTGAACCCTCATAGGGGTAAAAACTCACCTCCACCCCCACCGGAAGATGATCTGGCTGCACACATGAAGCTACCTACTTTCAAAGGCGTGGGTGATGAGGACATGGATCGGTTCTGGTTTGTCACAAGATCAGTATGGACTATGCAGAACGTAGTAAGCGATGCGGTGAAATGGGCATAGTTATCCTTTGCTTTTGAAGGGAGAGCCCTGGACTGGTACATGGGATACATTGACCAACATACGAATGAAACTATCGAGGAAATAAAGAATGCGTTAAAGCAGCAGTTCAAGAAACCTAAGTCCTACTCTCAGATAGTAAATGACTTGAAGGATTTCAAGCAAGGACCATCTGAGTCTGTATGGGAAGCTGATCAACAATTAGAGAAAGTGATAAGAGAAGAAAAATTCCAGTATGATCATAGGAAACACACAGAATGATTCATTGCCATGTTGTTGCCCCACCTGCATGTACCTATGGCTCATCAATCCATTGAAACAGAGGAGAAGGCCTTGGAGGTTGCCATGAAACTAGAAGCTACACCAAGAGACGAGACCTAGTTAGGAGTACAGTAGATACAAGGCTAGCTAGAAGCAATGCATATAGAGATCCAAAATTTGTGCAAGGAGCGAGGGACGGAGGCCAGCCCTGAAAGATGGTGCATACGATGCAGGGTGAATGGCCACACCAAAGATAACTGTCCAATACTTGCAGATTACATACAGGCTGGGGGACCCCGCCCGCTATGCCCTAAGGAAGCTATGGGACCACGTGGGCCGGCGCTATGGTGCGATGACTACCGTGTTGTTGGGATGTACGATACCAACCACTACCCCTGCCTTGCCGCATATATCCCAAAAGTAAAGCAGCAGTGGTGTATGTTTTCTAGGTTTTCAGGACATTACGAAAAGAACTACAGAACGTATGATCTGATGATCGACCAGGGAAACTTATATAGGGTACAGTCGGACCCCTCATCACCTAGATCCCCCGCAGGTATAGGAGGATCCCTGGCCAGGGGCCGGGGAGGGGGACGAGGAGGTAGGGCAGGCAGGGGTAGAGGCCAATTAATCTGCTATAATTGTGGGGAAATAGGTCACTTTGCGAGGGATTGCACAAACCCAACTTAGCAATCCTACAGATATTGCAAACAGTTGGACCATGTGATCAAGGACTACCCGATTCTGATGGCTAAGGTATAGGAAAAGAAACAGACTCCTACATAGAATGTACAACAGGTGAAGGTGGAACCTCATCAAGAAGGACCGAGCATTAATGTAATAACACACTGTAGTGTGGCCACCAGAGGGTCAGCAGAAACAGTTGAGATGGAGTCTCTGATTTGTAAAGAAACTACTAAACTGGAAGGTGTGGGCTTACATAAGGAGAAGGAGACCTCTACCGCAGCTCGACAAGACTGTGCTCAAAATGAGACATCAGCTCCAAACAATAGCATCGAAGATGAGGTCAAACCATTCTTGCAGGCATGCATGAAGCTGCTGTGAAATCACCAGGCTATAGAAAACCTCCAAGCCCTACTCGACGGTTGCGCAGGGAGAGCGAACCGAGTCAAAAATATTAAGGATGTGCAAAAACTTCATGAGAAAAGGAGATGCACTGGCTGAGAGATGCGATTAACTACGCAGATTGGTGATTATGATATGGACTAGGTAATTCTAGACCTAGGATCTGATGCAAATGTACTACCTAAATATACTTGGCAACAAATGGGGGAACCTAAGTTGGAATGGTCTACTATCCAGATATGCATAACTAATCAACAGAAGATCATACCATTGGGGAGATTGTCACATATGGTAGTAGATATCTCCAGGGCTAGGGTAGGAGCCGACATTGAAGTCATTCAGATTGTGGAAGATGCAGACCCTTACCCAACACTCCTGGGATTGGATTGGGCCATTGATATGGATGGAATTATCAACTTGAAGAAACAAATCACAATGTTTTAAAGTGAGGGAACACAGGTGATCGTACCACTAGACCCTGCAAAAGGAGAAAGGTACACCGAGCCAGTGCGTGAGGATGAAGGGATGGATCACATCTATAAGTTAACTATGAAGGACGAAGACTGGATAAACCCTATGACTGACGGTATACCTTGCTGGGAGAAGGGAAATGAATGCTTCTCTAGCTCCAATGAAGAATTAGAAGATTGGAAAAACTGGCTGCAGGAAATATCCACACTGCGCTACCTACGAATTACTAGGAACTTCTGGTATATATCTTCCGAGGTAAGAGAATTATCCTCCTTTTATGGCTCTAGGAATATAAATGAACTTTTGTGAACCTTCGAAGCTGAGGTTCCCAGAGAACGAAGGCTTTGGGCTCTTAATCTAGCTATGTGTGCAACGCCTGCGAAATGGTGAGATACACATAAGTGGGCATTCCAGGAATGGGAGGAATTTCGGGATATGACGGTACTACGGTTTGAACCTCCGACCGATGTATGCGTCAATAGGTTCTAGGGCCCAGGAAATCCATGCGAACATTTATTCACTTGGATGGAGCTATGGTGCGATCATACTACAGAAGAATGGGTTCATTTTTTTATTCATGCCTTGGGACCAATTCCCGCTACCTAGTATCTCGATGTAGAGCTACATTGGCACACCCACTAGTGTACGACCCTAAGAGATGAATTCTTGGAGACATTTGGGTTAACGAGAGGATTGGAGGTGTTTGAGGAAGCTTTGCAGACTATCGATACCATTGTACCCAGCCCCGACGCATTAAGAGAAGGACCCACATGGGAAACACAGATTCAGGGTAATTTCAAGTTCCACAAGGCCACCATGGATGATTGTGACGCAACTCTGTGAAAGGTCTCAATCATAGCATTAGGAGGGGAACGCATAGTTGTGGGACCTCCAATACATAAGATGGATGGTACGAAACCACTAAAACCATGACGCGCTAACATGAATACGATGGTACAACTCAAGTGGGCTACAATTGGGAACTGCTAGGATGATGGGACAATAGGCCAGACTGCAGAACTAATCATCAAATTTCAAGATAAGTTTTCAGGACCTAAGTAGATCATGGGGAACTTGGGTGGTATGCACATCACTCTCAACTCAGATGCACGACCAGAAAAAAAAACAGCCTGATCATATGCAAAAGGTAAGGGCGGAGATCAGTAATACGCTCATCACACGAGTCACACAGGTAAAGCCTATGGCTACGATACTACTACGCGTGATATTGGGACATATGAGCTCCTAGATAAAGTCCAGTCAGAGATACACACTGATCACTGCATTTTTGAAAACACTACTTAAGCTAGATATTTCCCTCAATTGGGATGGCATGCACCGAAAGAGCTTTGAGCAACTCAGGAAAAGGATGGTCACTGCACCTATTATCACTTCCTCCAATTGGACCCTGATATTTCATAAGGATCCTTCAAGAATCGCCTAGGAAGAAGGCCTTACATACCTTGGCACCAGAGACAATAATCACACAATCGTATGTGCTAGTCCGACAATCTCGGAGCTCGATTATGCCACTATGGAGAGGGGAGGTTTGGCCCTGCTCTATGAGCTAGGTAAGTGTTAGCACTAGTTGCTAGGAAGTCACTATAAGATGATTACATATCATTGGGTTTTAGAGCGCCTGGGGAATAAGCTTATGTTGGGGAGGGAAGTTTGCATGCTGCTACTGCTTCAAGAATACAGTGTTAAAATCATCAACAAGCCAGGAGAGTTGCGTATGGAGTAGGATCACTTGTCCCAAATTGAGATGGGCAAGGAAGGATTACTTGATACATAGCTATTCATCAGTAAGGTCGTGGATGCGCGTTTCACCGAGATCTCTCCGTTCCTGAGCACAGGCATGGCAACCATGGAGTATTTGGTACGACAAAATAAGGAGTCGGTTCCCCGAATGACGTACTTTACCACTATTGCACCTCATGGAGTACTATGTAGTGATGGCCTTAAACATGTGAACTACACTCTCTTGGTCAAAGCCCACATAGATATAACAAGGGGTCACTACATAGGCAAGATGATAGCGCAAGAGATCTTGAAGGCTGGGATATGGCAAAACAGAATTTCAGTTGGAAGAAATAACATCAGAATGAAGTCGATGCGCTAATAATGTAGGAGGGTTGCTTGGAGCGCAAGGGTGTGCTGGGATCACAGGGGTACGCTGAGTGCACCTTGGGTGCGAAAACTAGCCGTTGAAACATCCAAATCAGGTAAAATTAAAAAATTACCATTGGATGGAGTGGGCAGCCAGCATTTAATGTGGTGATTTTAGGAGATTTTTTACCATTTACTTGATGGTAAGTCCCGTGTGACATCTACCCTACCGTTGGGCAGTCCCCAAGGCTATAAAATAGGTGAGATAGATCAGACACAAGTTTCGTATTGCTCGAATAGCTTGTACTTGGCCTGGTTGTCGTGGATGAAGTTGTGCTATAAGAAATTATGTGCCTCTAGCATCTCATTCATGTCTGCGCAGCCTGCCCCCTCTGACAGTAGCAATCCTGAGTTCATATTTTGCACCAGAATGACGGCCACAAACCCTGCCGAACTCTCGAAACCAGTAACCTTAGTGGAACAAGACACTGAGGAAGTGGTGGAAGTCGAATCCGAAGTCAAAGAGATCCTCTCCACACCCAGCCCCACCACTAGGAAAGGAAAATAAAAGGCTCAGGGATCAAGCAAGCACCCGAAGCCTACGAAATGGGCTACAGGGAAGCCCCGTACCTCCTCGCAAAACGTGAAGTCCCTGCGGGCTGCTCAGGAGGAGACCCAGCCCGCCGAGCCAATCAACTGGCTGGCCCCCTTCATTCGCCCATGCAAGACATCAACGCGCACGCCAAAGAACCTCGATGGCTTGATCACCTACCTACAAATGTCGTTGACCCCAGGAGAGGTCCCCGTCATAGGTGAACCTTTTGGATGCCTTCATGGAGTTAAGTTCGGCGATCATGATTTGGCCAACTTTGAGGCCTTCTCTGAGCTAGCACCCGAGTTATACCTTGATACAGTTCATGGCGCCGATGGGGTCAAAGTTGTCCCCTAACGCTAAGTACATGGTTTGGTGGGGTCCGGGCTCCTAAATCTACTCAGGATGCCCCACTTTGGACACTACAATGTAACGGATCGGCTCGCACGACAATTGCTCACGCTAATTCATAACGGATGCCTATGGATCCAGGACAGGATCCCCATTGACGTTGCACTCGTGCATTGGATTACTGATCTCCCCATGAGCGGACCAAACCCCCTGGAGCCCGTGGGTAAGAAATATGAGGGGGAGATTGCTGAGTTCATGCGGCAAAAGTATCATGTGGACCGTAATACTCATGGATTTATCATCAAGACCATCAGTGACCAAGGTATGCAGTTGGGCACCATGCTGTTAGCATTTAAAATGATGAGGAAGTGTCAGGTCACCCCCGTTCCAGCCTACGTCATTCGGTTAGTCGGCCAATGTGCGAAAGGAGTATGTTTTAACTGGGCACAATATTTGTATGGTGAGTTTCTAACTAATGTCTGTGAGTCCTAGGAGCATAGTTGCCCCTTTTTTTACTCTTGGTTGTTGATTCTTATAGCATTTATTGCTTGGGAAGCTCCTGCAGAGTTAGTCCTCCCTAAGATTACCCTGGACATGTGCGAAGGGGCTTGCTATGCACACTTATGGGATTCCATGGAACGACAATGACTCGAGGACAACCAGGTGTTCTGGGTCCTCTTCCAAAGTAGCATCGCCATAGCTATTAACTCCCGATCACGGTTGTCCCCTGTCGTTTACGACAGATACAAGGGCATTGCCACATTTCAGTTCACTCTTCACAATGTTCAGATCAAAGAACACAAGGAGAAAGCCTGGACTTCGCTTCCTTACATGGTTATGGACGAAGAAATCGACAACGTCATTGTGCTCTGCCCCGCTAACTGAAAAATTGGCTTCAAAATTGGTGCGAAGGGCATTGGAAGCACCAACACACCCAAATCAACCCCCCTGTCATCGTCTTGGATGTCAGAGGTACACCCAAGAGTACCAGACAAGACACTGGTGCAGCCACCCAAAAGAATGCGCAGCAGAAGAAGGACATCCAGGCACAGGCCCAGACAGACTCACAAACCGATTTGGGTATAGAAGGTTTGGATGGAGGTGGAACTGCCTCCCCCCCGCGACACGAAGCGCACCAGCGAGCCGGTCAGAATGCCCAACAAAAAGTAGGGATCTAAGTGAGCGAAATATGATGAACAATCACCTTGAATGACGGAGACCTGGAACAAATCTCAGATGTATTCACTCTGGCCGCAGAGGATAGATGGGCCACCTTAGAAGAATAGAAGCAGGCCACGGTCGACACAATTTAGGTTGAGCTTCAAGCGCTACAATTAAAGACAGAAACATTGCAGATTTGTGTGACCCCAGTATGCCCACCCTCCGCCGCCAGTAGCGCAGCGCTAGTTATAGATGACAACCACCTTTGTTCTCTCCCTGGCGTAGATCTAGTGCTCAGTCCACCAGACCTGGGACTTCAAGTCTAGACTAGTACAGAAGTCCAGCTGAACTTAGCTCAGCTCCCCCATGATGCTCTGTAGGGTCTCCACACCACTATATTTCAAGAACTCCACCATGAAGACCAACAAGTGCACCAATAGCTCGACGTAGCTACAAAAACCATCCATGAAAAGAATGTTGAGGTATGCCTCGAATGCTGAGGTATGCCTTGCCACTGCAAAGCACACAGAACTCGAAGACATGATTCACTGACTTTGCGCAGATGTTCCCACAGAGATCCCGACATCAACCACCCCTCAGGAAAAAGTAGAAAGACTGGTCGCAACACTCAAGGCCTCCCAGGATGAAGTTCAAGTTGTCAAGACACTCATGGAGGAGAAAATCCCAAATCTGCAGGCTAAATTACACCCCGAAACACCTCCAGAGGTCCGGGCCCAGGGAACTGTGCTAGTCACCACTGCTACGAATGTCATCACAGGGAAGATCACGCAGGGAGCCTAACTACTAGATACCACCATGTAGCTATGGACTAAGGTCCAACGTGATCCAATATTGCGAGGGATACACTAGGGCCTACAACAAAAAGAGGAAGAGTTCAAGAAAATCGAAGCCACCTTTCCCACTCTAGTACCTGCTCAGTGCTCGAAAAGACTATGCACCAGCCAAGCACTCCAAGCGAATATTGATGACCTTCTACAAAAGAAGAAGATCCTTGGTGACCGACTGAAGCCATGGGCTGACGAAGCTCTCAAACTTTCATAGGATGTGGATGTTGCTATCAAGCATTTGAACCAAACTTTGGAAAGTGTCACTGCCGCGCCTGAAGGACCGTTGTCAAAAAATTTGGTTGACATTGCACAGAATGCACCTGTCGAAAGTGAATGCATGCTATCTCCATTAGCCAAGGTGATTAGAGTATTACAAGTGCAGGTTGAAGCCCCATTGGCACAATGACTTGGGACGAGTCACAAGATTATGTTGGGGGACTGTTGGAGCACGGTCTCCCAAAGGCTATGAATTTTGTCTAGTTTTGCATAATTTTGTATTTTTTAAGTCTAACGCAGGGGTTTTGGGGTGGTTCAAAGCCCCTAATGTATTTTAACTAAGTCCAGGGTAAACCAAGAGTCCGCAAACCATGGTTTGTGGACCATTGGGTGCGTAGGCTAAACCGCTATAAATAGATGAACCTTTTTTGAGTCATAGATAGGAATGAATAGAGATTGATGTGAAGTACGATTTGTTAGATTTGTGGTAGGGTTGTTTGGGTTAGGACTCTTGCTGGCTGTGTGCGCGGAGATCTTATGTCCTTCTGTGTGCGGACCCTGCTGGCTGTGTGTGGAGGTGGTAATTTGGGAATGTAAGAGGATTTTGGGTAATGATATATATATATATATATGCGGAAGTATTGTGGACTTCTGATGTTATCTGGATCTGTTCTGTTATGCTGATGTGACTTCAGTATATTATTACATATATTTTTGTGGCTGCAAACTATCTGTGTTCAAGGTACATATGTCTGTGATCTATTGATTTGCTGCAATTATATTGTTCTGTGATTATAAATGATAGTGCACACGTGGATGCGAACCTATTGAGTAGATATGATAAGCTGTATTCTGGTTATTTGTTGGAACTCTACGAAGAGCCCATTGCTATATAGATGTGATAACTGTAGACCAACTTGACTTACCTCCTCTGTCCTAAGGTGCATAAACCTAGTTCCAGCACCCTCCCAGACTGCTTCAGGTGAGACTTTGGCCTATGCAAGTAGGTCACTGCCGAAAGGGCCAGTAGTATAGGGGTTTTTTGGAAAACCTTAACCTCAGAACCTGGGTCAGGACCCCTCGAGCCAACAGTTATTATCTCATAGTTGAACATGGTAGAACCCACTTGATTACCGGTCAAGAATGTAAATTGTTAACAGGTGCGAGATAAATCAACAATAATGACAATGGATCTCAAGCTAATATAGTACAATCTATGAAGTATTATTGAATGTTTTAAAGTTGAACACCCATATAATCATTTCATTGAAGCCCAGTGATGAGAACCTATCATCAAAAGCGAGAAACCTTCCATTAAGGCATGCAGGCCTGAAGGTACTGAAATGGTTTCTATATCAACTTCATAGATAATGAGATGAAGTTGATAGGAAGCCAATTGTCACGGGAGAGCCTACGATATGAAACTCATGTCAAGTTTTGAAGAAAAAAATGGAGTAATTCACGACGGACTCAGGGATGACCAACATAATTGAAGGTTTATGATTTGTAAGGTAATTTTGACTAAGGTTAGACTTCTCTTGAACATATTAGCGACATGACGCTTAAAATTGGGAGAATTTGACTCAACACAATAATACCCAAAACCAACTGAAGAATTTAAACGAGACAAATGGATTTCCCAACCCAGACACAAAGGTGATGGAGTGTGAAGTTCAAGAGCGACATACTACCTCTTATAATACAAAAAAGAATATTCCCTCCCAATTTTCCCCCACCATTACTCGAAAGTGCCTGTTTATTTTTGCACAAGCTTGAGAAGGATAACATATGCTTTTTATATAAGCTCATCGTTCAAATGAGTCCTCTGAAGTATTTTTTTTTGAACCCTAAGGATTGGTTCAGTCCCGTCATGATTGACGAGTCCTGCACTGTTTAGATTTTATGAGTCTAGTGAAGGGGTAAGTCGATGTTGTTTTCATGTTTAAAGATTTAAAAAGACACAAAAAGAAAACTCATGTTGTTCTTTGAATGTAAAATTTTCATGAGCCTGAAGAAAGTAAAGCTTGGTGTTTTTCAACTTTAGGGAGTCAAGAGAAAAATATAAATAAACTCCACAGTGTTCTTTTTCGTAAATTTAGTCCCTCAATCCTGAAAAATGATAAAATAATGCAGGAGGGAACTCTATTTACCATGATTAGTCAACGTACATATTTTTCGTAAATAGTCTATTTCAGTCTGGAAAAGGGGTAAACTTATACTGAATAGATTAGTGTTAATTTACTTTTACGAGTTCAAATAGTCAAGTAGTCAATGATATTTTCATGTTTAGAGAGTCTGAAATAGGCCTAAAAGAGAACTCCATGGTTTCACTTTTTCATATTTTTCGAGAGCCCAAAAATTTCATAAAATTTTGCTCATATGGCCGATTCTAAATTTAATTTACGAGCAGGAAAAGATGGAAATAACTCGGAATTTTCATGTACATTTTACGAGCTTGAAAATATAGCAAAACAAGATTAATATTTTCATGAGTTTAACGAGTCTTGAAAATAATAACTAAAATTGAATCAAGGTAGGTTTCATTTTTACAGAAGCTTGAAACATAGGAAAATTATGCTTGAAATAAGTTTCAATGCCCCCCAAGCATAATCTACAAGGGAACATGCCCTCCAAGCTTCATTTCATTCACCTAAGTAGACTACTAGTTAATAATAGTTGGATGGAATGAAGGTCCATTTATGCGATCAGGTGAAATAATCGACTTAATTAGGAGAGGATTTGTTTCATTTTTTAACGAGCTTGACACAAGAAAATAACCTATGCTCATGGATCCATGTTTAATTTTTTAATGAGGTTGACACAGTAAAAGAACAATCCTACTAGGACCTATTTCATTTTTTAGTGATGTTAACATAGTAAAATAATCATCCTCATTGGCTTGTTTCATTTTTTAATGAGGTTGACACAGTAAAAGAACCATCCTCATAGATCCTTGTTTCATTTTTTAACCTGCTTGACACAAGAAAATGAACTATGCTAAAAGTGACTTGATTCATTTTTTAATGAGGTTTTCACAGTAAAATAACTATCCTAATGGGAACCTATTTCATTTTTTAATTAGGTTGAGGTAGTAAAAGAACCATCCTCATGGGATCCTGTTTCATTTTTTAACGAGGTTGAAACAGTAAAATAATTATCCTCATGAAGAGTTGTTTCATCTTTTAACGAGGTTGAAAAATTAAAAGGACCATCCTCAAAAGGATCTGTTTCATTTTTAATGAAGTTGATATAGTAAAAGAACCATCCTCATAAGGAACTGATTCATTTTTTAACCAGGTTGACATAGTAAAATAATCATCCTCATGGGAACCTTGTTTTATTTTTTTAATGAGCTTGGCACAAGAAAAGGAACTGTGCTCATAGGGAATTGTTTCATTTTTTAACGAGGTGGACAAAATAAAATAGTTATCCTCATAAGGACCTTGACCATGGCTACCAGATAGAAGGAACACATGCCAAGGGACACACCTCGATCATGGATTCCAAGAGGTATCTATCGTAGAGGGTGCACCATGCCAATCAACATATCTAAATCAAAAGAAGTAGAGAAAAAAGTGAGAGGCTCATTTGCATCGGTAACGGAAAACATGGGACTGGCTGCCACATAATTATCCCATGGTGGGGTAGATACCACTTCTGAGTCAAAAGAAGTCAAATGATTGGTAGTAGAATCAAGAACAAAAAACGAAAGCTGGACAATAGTCACAATTCTTCCATTCTGAGGGAATGACATCATGTGACAGAGTGTCAATACAACAAATTTTATTGCATATTCATAGTCTCACCCAAGGAGAAAATGGAAATCCAAAGGGCCTTGGACTACCATAAGATAAAAACAAACGGTTTTACCTTTCAAGGTAATAGGAAACTTAGGAATGATTCCTAAAGGTTCACTAATGGAACTCTTAAAAGCTAGCAGTTTTGTATAATAGGCAAAAGCTGAGGGGAACCCAAAGCTTTCCAAGCGGTTGAGGATATACTACTAATAGA
>JAXQQM020088593.1:0-32557 GCA_034641835.2 Pinus albicaulis
TTCTTATCGGGTGTGGCATGGAATGAAGCCCCTGAATCTACAACCCAAGAATCAGTAACATTTTCGAAAGAAAGAATCAAAGCATCTTGTAACACATCACCTGTCACATTTTCTTCATGATTGTTTTCTTGCTGTGTGTCTCCTTCTTTTCCCTTCCGAGATATACAGTCTTTCTTTAGGTGTCCTTTCTTTCCACAATTCCAGCACACTATCCCCGATCTGGACTTGGATCTGCCTTTCCTTGATTTACTGCGATATCCCGAGCTTTTTCCTCTTTCCATTCTTCTTCCCCTAGACTCTGCACTCAAAGCATTACCTGATGTCTCACCAGAGCTTTTCCGTCGCATTTCCTCGCTAAGGATAGCACCAACAACATCATCAAGCTTTAAAGTACTAGATCTAGAGATAGAGTTACTAATGGCCATTACTAAACCATTCCAACTCTCTGGCAATGAGCACAAGAATAACAGAGCTCTAACTTCATCATCAAAGTTTACCCCTACAGAACTTAACTGACTGGTAACTGTATTAAATTCATTTAAATGGTCTGCAACAGATCCACCTTCCGACATCTTCATATTAAATAGTCGTTTCATAAAAAATACCTTGTTTGAGGCCGAGGGCTTTTCATACAGTTTCGCCAACGTCTGCATCAAACCCTCTGTTGTTGTTTCCTTCGAAATATTGAAGGCGACTGACGCCGCAAGACACAACCGTACTGTTCCGAGTGCCTTTCTATCGAGAATGTTCCATTCCGCGTCTGTCATGGTTGCCGGCTTCTTTGTTTTTCCGCTCAATGGTAGGTACAGATCTTTCTGATACAGATAATCTTCCATCTGCATCTTCCACAGCGCAAAGTTTTGGCCGTTAAATTTCTCGACCCTAAACTTACCATCATCCGCCATTGCTCCCACTCGAACCAGGAACCCTTCTTTCCTGTGAGTTTATCAGCCAAATATACCTTCGGCTCTGATACCAGTTGTTAGAAAATTATATATTATGGAGCAATGAAACACATAAAATATGCGGAAAATACAAGCACACAAAACACATAAAACTAGATAGACACAGAAATACGTGGTTCACCCAGTTTGGGCTACGTCCACCCCGAACAGCCAGTCCTTCCTTTCTATTATCTAGCAAATATGAAGAGACAAACCTACAACAGATCCATTGTAATATCCTCTGTTCTCTCTCACAGTCTCCCTCTCTGTTTCTCGCTCCAAGAATACACATACATAATACATAGCCGCAATACAATACCCTCATATATACAAGGGGGTTGCCTTCTAGGGAAAAAAAAACCCTAATCTAAACATAACTTCTACCGTCAGATCATTTGCCTAATGAACGACCCGGATTGACTAGAAATTACTATACTTTTACAAGGCAATTTTACATCTGTTTTTAGCTTCGGGGGCGCTGCCCCTGAACCCCCGCCAGGGGGGGGCTCCGAAAACGGCCATGCCCCCGCCGGACCCCAAGGCGACAGGCAAGTTTCGGGTGGCATTGCCGCCCCTTTTAAGGTACGGGGGGTCCAATGATGTGATACAAAGTAAACAAGGTCAATCGGGCTCCACCCAACACCGGGTCTCCAACCTCTCTAGATCACCAATGGATATCTGAGTCCCTTTGACTCGGACACCTAGTCGAAAATGTCGCTCAAAAAACTCCATAATGTTACGCCCTCGTGGTAACACTGGCTGCATATTTTCCACCATCCCTAATGGTGGGAGACCGATCAAGAAATACAAATCTGGACCGTCGACTCGATCCTGTGCTCACACTACAAAGACCTCATGATGCGGATCCCAATAACGTGTCCAAGACGCGGAAAAATGCCTTATTAGAAAGAAAAACCTACTGTTTGTTCTTTAAGCTGTTGCGACAAGCCGTGGCCGTTTGACAAAGCCAAATGCTGCAGATTGGAAAGCTATCACCGAGCCCTCAAATGGGCATCTGTTAGTTTTTCATGTTTTGATACTTCACCAGGACACATTTTGTCCACGAAGGGTCTATTCACCTCTTCTCAAAATAAAATTTCTTCACTTACAACACTTGTACTTGGGGCACCACTTTGCCTCCTTAATTGTCTTTGTTCGTGTTGATTTTCGTCATGAGCTACCCCATCGTACTCATGCTTTTATGGTTCCCCATTGGACCCTTACTGTGTGGCAGTACCATCAAGTCGCCATTGTTTAGAGCATCCGAGTTGAGTCCTCATCCGTCATGGAGTCTATCTCGAGTCCCTTTGTATCCCGCTATAGCCCTCCATCCTTCATCGTTTGGTCCCTCTCTCGGGTTGCACATTATGGCCTTCAGTGCCATTGTTACCTATCCTCCTTGACATTGTGTCAGTTGCTGCCAAGCCATTCATGCCCCTTATGCTCTAACAAGGGAAGTCGTCCACCCGCTACTTCATATCACCCATTTAATCATCATCATTAGTATTTTTCTGTGAGTCGCTCTACTATTTTCTCTCATGCCTTTGTTGGGGTTCCCTTATTTCCTCACCTATGGCGGACCTAATTCTGTCGACATCAGCTCATTTACCCCAGAAGCCAGGTCTAAGGGGGCAGTGTAACTTGGTTCGAGCTCTTTTCAGCATGATCATGATCTATACACTTGATGGTCCAGTGATGCAGCAGCAGCTATTGCTGATTCTCGGGTGTGTGTGAGATGTCTCAACCCTCATGAGGGGGTGGCCCTGCAGGTAGCCCCCCACATGCCCAGATGAATTCTTCATTTCAGCCCTTGATGCAGCTCCTCTTATTTGATGATATTGGCCTCAGCCACTTGCAGCGCCTATTCGATTTTCATGTATCAGTCAGATTTTGCGAGCCCTTCCCCGTGTGTAGGGGGAATTTGGGTGTATTTGTATCTCATGTACTAAAATATTCTTGTATAAGTCCTGACGGTTATTCCAGGCATGGCATGTATGTGGGATTCATCATTCTATTTATCTGGCTCATGTTTAGGCCAACACATGTTTCATTATTGTGTTCCGTGGTTTTCTGGGCGCCTTATTGTTTGTACTATTGTCTCGGCGGGCATAGGTATGCCTCCCCCGCCGCCTTTAGCATAGGTACCACTTCATAAACTAGAGACTTGTTTCACCTGTAAGTCTCATCTCCTCAGGGTCTAGTCCTTTAACACTTTAGTCTACCTTACATTCCTCTCTCTCATTTCCCTCTTATTGTCTAGTGATTGAGCTCTTACAACGTACTTCGGTCATATGATTTTCTCCTAACGCTCGTACGTTGGGGGGCAATCTGTTACACCATTTTTTGGTCATCTAACCTATTATCATTAGATGAACCCAAGTACACCATGTAAGACCAATTTTACCCTAAGTAAAATTGCTTTCACCACGTGAAATAACTTATTCGTTTATATTTCCCGGTCATATTTAACCCAAAACAAGGAAATTAATTAAATAAATCCTTATTTATTTAATTATTTCCTAAGAATAAGTTATTTAAATCATTATTTAAATAATATTCTTAGTTAAATTTGACTAAATCATTTATAAATAATTAAATAAACCATTATTTATTTAATTATATTCCCATCATTTCCCTAAAATAATAAATAAATCATTTATTTATTTTTTATTTATAAATAAAGGAATTGACCCAAGTCAAAAATCCTTTTCCCTCCAACAAATATAATAAAATATTCCTAAAGGGTGATTCTAGAATTTGATTAATAATATTTTATTCATGCATCGAGTTCTAGAACACCCAAATATTTTGTTATAAATATAAGGTTTTTCCCCATTCATTAGTCACCTCCATTGCATTAGATCACTCTAGATATACTCTTGGTCACCTTTTTCATTTTTTTCCTTGGGAGCTCCCATTGAGTTCTATGTTTGTCTTGGTTTTCCACATCAACAGGAGAGAGGAATTTTAGATCTGAAACACTGAGGAGTTTCAAGAACCCATCCCATTGAGGAGAACCGGAAAACACCTTTCTTGTTTTCCTCTCAGGTGCCCCTTTTTAATATAATATAAAAATTCTTTCAAATACATTGCTCTTGCCTTGTCTATTGGTTGCATGGAGCCATATTTTACTTTATCTGCTTAATCTTTTAGATCTTTATTTGTGAAGTATTATTCAGATCACCTAACTTCATATTTAAAGATATTTTGCAGCCAAATTGATGTTAGGGCTATTTTTTATGCGTAGCTAAAGTGATATTTTACGACGAAAGATTCATACTAACAGAAAAATTTTTGAATTCTCCTTGGTATGATGACATCATTTATGTGATTTTGTATTTGAATGCCCCTCCTCTTTCTAAAACTAAAGCTAGATTTTTTAAACAGAAAGCTTTAAGTTATTGCATCTTAGATGGGGTATTATATTGGGAAAATGCTGTTGGAATTTTGCTTAAATGTTTACTTGAAGATGATGCAAGAAAAATCATGCATGAGCTGCATGAAGGAGAATGTGGAGGACACCTCTACTAGAAGACCACAACAAACAAAATCCTTATATCTGGTCACTATTGGCCCACCCTTTTCGAAGATACTTAGAAGTTATTCATGTCTTTCCATAAGTGTCAAATTTTCGATGGCAAAAGAAAAACCATTCCCTTACCTTTACATCCTATCAATGTTGAGACACCCTTTCAATAATGGGCCTTGGAATTAATTGGGGAAATTCACCCATCTTCCTCAGCCCAACATAAGTGGATCCTCACTTCCACTGACTACTTTACCAAATGGATAGAATCTATACCCTCTAGGAATGCTACTGACTTTGTCATTATCAAGTTCCTTGAAAACAAATATCCTATCCAGATTTGGTTGTCCTAGAAAAATCATAACAGATAATGCTACTGCCATTAAATCTAAAATAATGGTTTATTTTTGTCACAAATAACACATTAACTTTGGCCACTCTACTTCCTACTATCCCCAAGGAAATGGATTAGTTGAATCCTCCAACAAGAGCCTCATCAATATCATAAAAAAGTTGTTGGAGCAGAATCAGAAATCATGGCACAGTAAGTTGGTTCATGCCTTATGGGCTGATAGATTAACTACAAAGAAGTAAATAAATATGTCTCCCCTATCAGCTTTTCTATGGCATGGATGCAGTCTTCCCAACATCATCAAGAGTTCCAGTCATGAAACTCATCCAAGAAGTGCAGATTGAAGAAAATGATATGCAAAGAAGAATCAACCAAACAATTCATTTACAATAGACTAGAGAAGAAGTCTATGAAAGAACATAGTTAGTCCAAGAAAATATCAAGAAGCTATTTGACAAGAGGACTAAGGCAAACAATTTCCAAGTTGGAAATGTTGTTCTTAAATGGGATTCAAGAAGAGAAGAGAAGGGAAAACATGCCAAGTTTGAGAACTTGTGGAAATGGCCCTATATTATTCATGCTGAGAGGGGTCACAATGCATTTTTCTTGAAAGAATTGAATGGAGAAAATCTGTATGGAGGTCCTGTCAATGGCAGGATGCTCAAGCATTATTTCTACCAAGAATCCTGAGTTTCAAAGAATTTTATTTTTCATTCTAAATATCATTGTTTAAACATTTTATTCAAAGTTAGAGAAATAAAAATCCAAAAACAATAGAAAAGAGAAAAGAGGGTAGATTGAAAAACAAGAAAGGTACAACCCCATACCAAAAAATAGAGACAAAATCTGAAAGTGTGCAAGCTCAAATGCCACTTCTAAAAACACACTTCTAGTTAGTCATATAGTTTAATCATGACTAATTAGTTTTTCAATTTACTACTGATAGGTTAGTGAATTAGATCAGCCAAACAACATAATCTTGGCTTATCAATATGGTAGATTAGATAGAAAATAAAGGTTCAACAAGTTCAAATCTTAACTTATGGATCTCAAAAGAAGAAGGGCTCTAATTAGATCAATTTTTTGAGCCAAATATAGGAAAAAAATTGGTTCTAATGTGCTCAAAACTTGAACCAGATGAGAAAGAAAACATAGCTCGAATAAATTCAAAATCAAAGTTGAAGAAGATAATGAATGATGTTTTTAATTTTCAGATCTTAAGCATTTTTATTTTGTTTTAAATTTCTGCAAATAATAATCTATGTGCAGCTTGCTTTTATGCCATAGATCACAGCAAGTCAAACAGCTTAATCTTGGCTTGACTATTTTTAAATTTTTGTCTTAGAAATTAGAGAATAAAAGTCTGTCAGACAGTCTAATCCTGACAGACAGTAGTTAGGTAAAGAAGCTTATGAACTCAACTGTTTAAACTGAGTTCATGGAGAAATAAGATTAGACTTAGATTAGTTTTGTGTTTTTCAAAAAGAATAAAATGTTGTTAAAGAGAGTTTTCCAGTCTAAATGCACTCTAAAAAGAAGAAAAAATTTTAGGATCATTAGGAATGGGTAGGTAGACATGTTGTTTTGAAAAAAATCCATTGTTTTTAATTGCTGCAGAGATCATCAAAAGAAAGGTTGTTGCCCAATGGATTAAGGCACTGGTTAAATAAAAGCTAGAGATTTGCAGCTGAGGTTCTAGACACCTAAAACACCAGCTGTCTTCCCCAAGTGGAGCCACTGTTAGCCACTGATAAATTCTGTTATACCAAAAAGTGGCTAATTTTGTTCTTCAAAACTTCAAGAGATAATTCCCCTTTGAAAAGTTATCATCTTTGAAGTTTTTTATGAAGATAATTATCTTTGAGTTAATATTCACTACTGTTTCCCTCATAAACTTGAAAAATCTGTTGTTCGCAAGGAGAAAGACTACTCAAAAAACCTTTTTTTTTCCCTTCATTTTACCCCTCCTTCCATCCATTGATAGCACCATTTTCATCCCTTTTTTCTTCATAAAATTCTTCCTTTTCCCTCATATTCCTTCATTCCCTTCATAAATTCCCTTTGATAAGGTTTAAAACTCATTTTTTAAACTTATCGGAATCCTCAAAAACCTCTGAAAAACCCTCATTTTGGCCTAAAAACCTTCATTTTTATATAAGGCCTTAAGCCCCTTTTCGGTTTTAGCCCGATGCCCCTTTTTCGCATAAAACTCGGAGCCACGGACCAAGTGCTAAGGCCTAATTGCAAATCGCAAATTAGAGCTTTCTATTAACGCTTTTCCTTTGTTCTTCCAAAAAATCTCCGATGCGATGAATTTTCTCCCTTCGACCCCAGATCCAATCTCCGCCGTCAATCTTTAAAAATCTGATGGCCAGTGCTAAAGTCACATCCCACCCATAAATTTCCTCCATTACCCCTCCGATTGAATATTGATCATCGATCTACTCCTAGATCTAACCGTTGGTGCTTAATCGCATAGTGAAAAATCTGAAGTGCCATCCCTTTGCCTCCTCCGATTTTGCGATCTCCGATCCAATCTCGACCATTTGTTCCCATAGATCCGACAGCTGAGATATAATCGCGCTCCGCCATAGCCCTCTAACCATCACACCCACTGATTAAATCTCCACCTTCGATCATCCCTTTGATCCGTCGGTCAATACGTAATCGCATCAGAACTTTCCACTTTCCCTTCTGCCCTCCGCGATGCGATCTCCGATTAAATCTAGACCGTCCATTCCAAAAATCTAACGGTCCAGATCAAGCCTGACCTTTCTTTGTTATTCTACAAGCCCAGAAGTTTAAAATTTTCGATCAATATCCACCATTGATCTTTGTAGATCAATGATCCTCATTTAATTTGTCGATCTCCTCCTCCGTACTCCCGGTTCCACCACCAATGCTCTCTTTTCCCCTCATTTTCACTATTTTCCTATGTATTTTCCCATATGTAAAGTTTTACATTTTTACATTGGAAACCATGTTATGTGCATAAATTAGTTTAAACGTTGGTTTTTATAAATTATTGCGCCTTTCTCCACCATGGGTCCCACACTCTCTTTACCCCGCAGCTTTTCATCCATCGCACTCAACTCGCGCCATTGAATCTTCTACCCATCATCCAAAGGCCCAAACTGGATATCATGTAATTTTTTCTCTTGAACGTTAACACCAAAAAATAACATGATATAAGTGGTTTTGAAAAGACACTTGTCAAGCGCAGACCTATATCACGTTCTTTCGACCAAAGTCTAAAAACCACTTGAGAGCTGCTCGAAAACCGCTGCCGGTTTTCTGCCAAACCACTTTCCCTCCACAATGTTATTTTTACTTTTAATCCTGGTTGTTGATTGTTAAGATTGGACAGTTTATATTATAACGTGACCCCTTCACTTTCCCCCCCACCTTTGCTCCCAAAGCATTTCACTGAGCAATCTCCACCGTTCATCCTTTTGACTGAACGGCCCAGACTAAATCCTACCACCATTCACCATATGACCTCTGAATTGAACTCACCATTTGATCTAGACCATTGGTTGCTTTCATCCAATGGCCATGATTCCTTATCTCACTAAGTGTTTTCTAAATGCATCCCTCACGGATTTTTCTTAACTTTTCTCGTTTTTTGCAGGTTATAAAGGTTTTTCCACTATTTTTTTAAATTAAACAGAAGGCCAGAGATGACGATCCCCCAAGCCACTATTAATGAAGGAAATGAATATATAGGGTTCAAACAGAAATTTTAACCATGACTCATGAGCATTGGTAATATTATAAAAAAAACCCTTCGTGCACCTGCAACACAGTCAGAGTCCATTTATTAAATAAAATCAACATTGAAGACAGGAGATCAAAGAGTATCAGGTTTTAAAGGTTTAAATCAGAGTTTTTTAAAAAAGGATTAAGGCATAAACTTGGAAAATCAAATGCTTGATCTACAGTCAGCAGAGTATGAAGACCAAAAGATAAGAATTAAGCCTAATTAGGCCTAAAATACATATCAAAGACAGATTAAAGGTGTTATAGGAAAAATAAAGGAAAATATCAGTCCAAGGACACCTCAGAGCCACATCAAAGAGGCTAATTGAATCCTCTCCAGCTACCAAAAGCCACCTGCAGCCTCAATAAATCGAAAAGAAGGTCTAGTTATTGCCAAAACAGAAGATATTTTTCTAAATACAACGTAATAGTTATTTCAAACAAAATAAGATATTTTAAACTGTCAACGAAGCTATTTTAAAGGATAAATAGGCCTCGAAGTCAATATTTTTACCCATCAAGCCTTAAAAATCATAAACAGAGTAAATGAAATAGAGTTGTAAAGTCGATGCATTCCTGCCTTATGCCTTGCATGGTTTTCAAGGCAAGGAGTTGCATTTAGTGTAGAATTTATTACACTTCAATCCTAAAACTCTTCCACCTCCTCATTTCTTCTATAAATTCTTCTGAAGAAGATGAGATGTGGTTTTATTGTTCACTATTTGTAATACTGAAACTCTCTGAAATAATACATAGTCTGTCCGAAGTTGAGGAAGAAATTGAAGTCTTGGAAGCTTGATGATGTTGAAACACGCTCATTCTTGAGAAGGCTCTATCATTGGATCCATAAGCTTGGCTGTTAGTGAAGTATTCTGAATTGTTTGATGTTTTCTCCTATTTTCATTTTGTTACATAAATGCTTACTACAGTAGGATGAAAGTTTTAGGCTAAGAAATGACTCCTAGAAGCACCTTAGACCTGTTCATCCTTCATTGTTTTATGTTT
The DNA here is from genome assembly GCA_034641835.2 of Pinus albicaulis. Classification (NCBI taxonomy): domain Eukaryota; kingdom Viridiplantae; phylum Streptophyta; class Pinopsida; order Pinales; family Pinaceae; genus Pinus; species Pinus albicaulis. The sequence goes on from JAXQQM020088593.1 coordinate 9,587, forward strand.
TCTTCTGCTGAGGTATTTTATAGTCTTTAATCTCTCTCTTTAGTCGTCATGCTTGTTTATTTCTCTAATAGTTCAAATAGTTGGTTTCAGCATGATTTATGGTTTTCCCTGCTTGTCTGTGGCCACTTGAAAGTTGTTTTCGAAGTCTCCCTTTGAAGTACCATTGTTTATAGTTAGCCAAGGAGGTCTGTTCTAATCATGCCCTTTTTCCTTGCTTGAACAATTGTTTTAGAGGTCTTTATAGTTGTGATCATAGATGTGTTAGGTGTTCCCTCTTCTATGACTGCAATTAGCAGTGAATATTTTATGTTTTCTAAGTCATTTGAAATAAAATCTTTGAGGAAGTAGGATGTGCTCCCGAATCTTAGATTTCATTTTGAAAGTTGTCTTGCAGTCATTATTTTCTTGAAGTGTGTTTGTAGAATTTATGGTTAGCCCTATCTATCAAATACCTCTTTATTGTTCAAGTTATGTTTTCAAGTTCCCTTTTTTGAGAATTCAATTTCTCTTTCCAAATCATTGATGTCCATCTCATTCACAAAACCAAATGATCCTGTGGCCAAGTTAGATTTTCCCTCTGATATCCCATATCCACTGATGAGTTTTTCATAAACCTCTTCTTGACTCCATTTCCCATTGAATCTAACATTTCTCCTTTCTAGCTATCTTTCCTAGACCTTTCATATTCTCCTATGTCATTCAACCAAACAAACAAACAAACACTTGCACTTAATAACTAGACTAAAACCAATACTCAAATCACACAAGATAAACCTTTGCAAAAAAAATAATTTGAGAGATCCCTCTCTGAGAACAGGAGGACTAGATCCTGGGACTCTAAAGATTGGTTTTGATGTTGCCTTGGATTTTGATTCACCAATATATCAAAACACAGGATACCAACAAGATATACTGCAAAGTACCCTGGCTCTCACTGAAAATATATATCTTTATGTTTTCTGCTAAATGTGTGTTTGGGAATGATTTCAATAGAGTATAACTAGTCAATGAATGTTGGTGAGCCCATATATTGCTGAGTAGAACTTGAGATTTTGTTCTTAAATGATCTTTTCACTGCATTTTAAGTAGAGTCTTAATCAAGGAAGTTTATGGTTATCCCTGTCCCTTGGTTAGTCTCAAACAACTGTTTTGAAGAGTTCCCTTAAGAGTGTGCCAAAAGCAGGCTAGGTTAAAAGTCCTTACCTAATATTAGGTTGATTTTCATGCTTATCTTAAATATTTTATTCTTAAGAGTATGTCAATAGAAGGATAGGTTAAAATTCCTTACATGATCTTAGGTTTCCCTTTGTTTTCTTACATGTTGCTTCTTTCACCTCACTCCTTAATGTTCCATACCACAAATTAAAATTAAAATATCTTCTGATATAGATGACTTAACCTTTGAAAACCCTTGAATAGTTGTTGTGCAAGTAAACCCTTTTATGACTCCATAGCCCAATGGTTTAGCACTATTTTTTGACCTATCTTCCCATGCTGAAACATACTTCCACTTATTTCCTTCTTCACTTCACATGACCTTCCCATTTAATGATTCCCAACCAAAACAAAAAAACAAACCCCTTGTACTTCATAACTAGCCCAATATCATATCCTAAGCCTTAAAGACATATCCTTTGAAAACACATATAGAGAGATCCCTCTCTGAATCCAGGAGGGCTAGATCCTAGGATTCCAAAGTGGTTCTGATGTTGCCTTGTCATTTAGTATGCCAATCTACTAAATCACAGGACCCCAACTGGCCAAAATTGCCCAAGCAATACCAGCTATGCATGAACTGGAGCTGGAGATAGAGGGGACTCAATTTTTGGCCATCCAACAATATTAGTCCATCACAGCAGAGAGAGAGGGAGATTTCACCAAGGGGAGCTTGGAAAACAACATCCTTGCATCAGGACCTAGAACCATTGTCTAGGGGCCCTTTCACAAGTGGGTAAAATTTCTTCTTCATATCAAATGTTTAATAAGAAGGGGCCTAGAGCCACTATTTGCACTATTATCATTTGACTCCCTCCAATAGCTTCTGTATATTTTTGTTTCAGTTTTAGTTTTATATGAGTATACATTTGCATGATTTTTCCTTTAGATTGTATGCTTTTGAAATCCACCACTTTATTCCTGTTACCTAGAGTTTAAAGGGTTGAACCAAACCCTTTAAACTGGTGCAATTTTATACATTAGTGCACCAAATCCACCACAACAGTTTGTCTTGAACAAAATCCTCACCTAAGTTTGTGGGATTGAACATGATAATAGTGTGCCTAAGGTAATTGTACAAACCCCCAATATACTTTAACAAATTTTCTTTAAAATACAAATTAATACCCAAAATAAGAGCTCTTCTCCTAAACTCATAAGTATAACCTTGCAAGCTTTTCCCTTTCAAATGTATAAAATTTTTCTAGTCCATAATGGCCTTTTGTATGTAATCTGGAGGATAAAATTTCCTTTTAATGGCAGCAATAAAACTTGACCAGGACATAGAGATCTTACTGTTTTTTTTAATCTCTTCTTGAGTCCTTGCTTCCCACCATACAAGTGATGATCCTTCCATCCTCAAGGAAAATAATTGAATATTTATACCTTCTTCTTGAAGGTTCTAAGCTCTGCAATACACCTCCAATTGGCGTATCCAACTGTCAAACTTCTCAGCATTTACCTCACCATTATACATTTGAAGCTCAATTTTGACATCAAGTTTGAGTAAGGGAGTTTTTCTTCTTGTGGTTTTTGAGTGAGTATGGGTGGTTTTTGTGGTGGAAATGGAATATTATGTTGATGGAGAAGATTAGGATGATGATGAATATGGTGTAGATGGAGGAGGCTTTCCTCCATTTCACTTTGAATCCTTCTCTTCATCCTTATTTCCTTCTAAGGTTCCCTCTCCATGTGGAGACTTAGAATTATCTCCAACCATACTGGTCTCCCTCACTTCAAAGAGGATCCTAACCCTTTCAGTCAGTTCATGGAAAGCCTTCCTATAAGCTTCCTCTTCTGAAATACCTTCAGTCTCTCCAAAGCTTGACATGATGGCTATGAATTCAAGCTTAGCTTCTGGTGCAACTTGTACTTCTTAAATCTTGTCTTCTGGAGATAAAACTTGAGGTGCTTCAAGTACAATTGTGAGCAAAAATCTAAGTGGATATGGTGCCCTTGTGGCTCTCTTTCTTCTGATCCTAATCTCAGGACTTGAAACTAATAGTTTCCCTTCTCCTCTCTACAACTTCAACCTTGTAAGCATCATAAATTTGCAACCATTAAAACCCTACTTGCACAAAACTCAAGAAAATCAAGCAAACAACCTTTGCAACATTTTCTTTGATACCAACTTGATCTGAATCTGAATGTTTGTTTCGATGTTCTAATTTCATCTTCATAATTAAAAAAACTTTGATGATCCCTTGCTTCATGTGCATAGGTTCCCTTGGTATTTGTGAGTGTCAAAATAGGTAAATTTATCAAGTTTTATGTTAAATTCAAGAGCATAAAATCATTAAAAAAAATGTTGAACAACAACAATAACATGTACAACAAACCATCATAATGACCCATTAACATAGTGTTTTTATGAAGGAGTTCACCCATCCTAGGCTACATCTCCTTGGTATAGATTTCATGGATCGGGCCTCTGTATTAGCTCAAATGTCCAAAAAAATTTGTTTTCATTCACCTACTACTCCTAAAACTTGTTTCAATGTGTTCATAATGTCTAAATCATTTAGAAATGACTACTTTCTCTCAATTTGGTCTACTTTTTCAATATTTATGGCCAAAACAATTTGGCCTAGGAAATATCCACTAAATCTTGAGATGACTCCAGTTAAGGCTGCCAAATTAGGGGCAACATCGAAATTGGTGGTTCTTCCATCTTTTCTGCTCAATTAAACTCCAGTTTAATTAAATATAAGTAGGTTTAATTATCGGATAAGAATGGATCAACGTTATAAGCATGTTTTAATATAATCCTGTATTAAAACAAGGATTATAGTATTAACAATGGATTAGGGTTTAAATAAACCCATATTAACACTAACCTCACAAATGTTTTAAACTCCGCTCCTGGTCTTCTTCTATGGTCCTGTGGGGAGGGGGTTGGCCCCCTCCATATCCACACTAGTCGTAACATATAAATTTAAATAAAAGTCCGCGGCATATAATTTTAAGTCAGAAAGTTGTGTTTTGGTGGTAAGAATGACGCTTTTTTTGGGGGGAGGTCGCGGGGTCGAGCCCTGACCTCCGCCCTTCCTGTGTGCATAATTTTTCCACCTTTTGTATATTAATTCAGACTTTGATCATAAATTGAACTTGAATTTTGGTTCAAACTTAGATATATGGATAACCTTCGAAATTTGAAATTGTAATATAATTTGGATTCGACCATTGATAAAATGAAATTCAGACCATTTTTGCAATTAGAATTTCGACCATGCCTTAGTCCACTAGAGGGGGCATGTGGCGGTCTATGGCTATACCAAGTTTTAGCCTCTCGTTGGATTTCCCCCACCATATAAAAAAAAATCAAATTCAACCTTAGGAGAATATATAAAATAAAAAATAACCTTCAAAAGTCTCTGACGAATCTTATAGTGACACTTTTCACAGTTTCATTGGGAAAAAATGATATAATATTCCCAAAATAACCCTTTTTTGTTGACTTCCTGCCATGTCACCATTTTGTCTCGTTCTGTAATTTTTTTTAGTTGTTTAGGAAAATGAATGACAGGCTCTATCTTCTTCATCCAGACTCCATTTTCGACGAAACGAATTGCACCATATTCCTGGTGAGGAGCTCTTCACTATCATTTAATTTTCATTTGATTTTGAGAACTTTAATTTTTAGCTTTTACAATGACCACCTGATCAAGAGGTAAATCCAAGGATGTGTTGTATGTTGATGGGCTAAAGAATAATTTACTCAATGTGTCTCATATGTGTGACCAAGGATATGAAGTGATTTTCAAGGATAATAATTGTCAAATCAAATCTGTAGGCCCTGTAAAAGTAGTAGTTGAAGCTGTGAGAACAAGAAGTAATGTCTATGTCCTAAAAGAGAGGAAAAATTCGTAAAAGAGAATGTATAGAGGTTCTACTTGTCAAGTTAGGAAATAAGAACACTATGAGAGATCTGCCAAAGCTTTCAAAGCCTAAGAATTCTATTTTCAAGTCTTTTTAGTTAGGAAATAAAGTTCAAATTCCATTCAAGTCGAAGAATAAATCATCAACCAAACCATCACAACTTACTCATATAGACTTATGTTGACCCTCAAGAAGGCAGACACTCATAGGTAAATTTTATTTCATTCTTATTATTGATGATTTCAGTAGAATAATGCGAGCTTCATTCCTTAGAGAAAAATGAGAAGCCTTTGATGAGTTTAGATAATTTAAGTCCATGGATGAAAATGAGACTAATTGTAAAATCAATAGCATAAGGTATGATAATGGAGGTGAGTTTACTTCAAAAGAGTTTGATGCTTTTTTAAAGTAACATTGCATCAAAAGGAGGTTTACAATAGAAAATAATCTATAATAGGAAGGTGTAGAAAAGAGAGCCAATAGATCAATTTAGTAGTTATCTAGAGCCATGATGGGAGAAAGGAATGTTCAATAGAGATTTTTGGTTGAATTCATTCATAGAAAAATGGTGACTTTAAACAAACACTATTACATTTGGGTGTAAATTCCAACGATGGAATCTGAAAGAATGGATAAAATCAAAAAAATTGTTTGAATTTAATTTTTTTATTTTTTTATTTTTTATTTTTCTAAAATCACGACTACTGTCGAATATACAACATCAGTTCTTTATCATTTGAATATTTGATGGAATTCCCTATCTCATCGATTATTAGACGTTTTCCTATAATCCCTCCTGTCATCAAATAAGTGATGGTAGTTCTTTTACCATTGAATATCTGAAGCTATACCCAATATGAAAATGTGTTGTTGAGTTTCTAAACAATGGTAAATAACCATTGCATGGCATTCAATTCCACCATTAATAAATTTTTGCGCTGACAACGTCTAATGCGGGACCACTTTTGATCAATTAGACTAATTAAAATAAATATATCATTAATATTATATATATATATATCTTAACATAATATATATATTTTATATATATATATATATATATATATATATATATATATATATATATATCACAACTTACTCATATAGACTTATGTGGACCCTCAAGAAGGCAGACACTTATAGGTAAATTGTATTTCATTCTTATTATTGATGATTTCAACAAAATAATGCGAGCTTTATTACTTAGATAAAAATGAGAAGCCTTTGATAAGTTTAGATAGTTTAATTCCATGGATGAAAATGAGACTAATTGTAAAATCAATAGCATAAGGTCTGATAATGGAGGTGAGTTTACTTCAAAAGAGTTTGATGCTTTTTGAAAGTAACATGGCATCAAAAGGAGGTTTTCAATAGAAAATACTCTATAATAGGAAGGTGTAGAAAAGAGAGCCAATAGATCAATTTAGTAGTTATCTAGAGCCATGATGGGAGAAAGGAATGTTCAACAGAGATTTTTGGTTGAATTCATTCATAGAAAAATGGTGACTTTAAACAAACACTACTGCATTTGGGTGTAAATTCCAACGATGGAATCCGACAGAATGGATAAAATCGAAAAAATTGTTTGAATTTTTTTTTTTTTTTTTTTCTAAAATCACGACTACTGTCGAATATACAACATCAGTTCTTTATCATTTGAATATTTGATGGAATTCCCTATCTCATCGATTATTAGACGATTTCCTATAATCCATCCTTTCATCAAATAAGTGATGGTAGTTCTTTTACCATCGAATATCTGAAGCTATACCCAATATGAAAATGTGTTGTTGAGTTTCTAAACAATGGTAAATTACCATTGCATAGCATTCAATTCCACCATTAATAACTTTTTGTGTTGACAACGTCTAATGCAGGACCACTTTTGATCAATTGGACTAATTAAAATAAATATATCATTAATATTATATATATATATATATATATATATATATATATATATATATATATATATATATATATATATATATATATATATATATATATATATATATATATATATATATATATAAATAATTATATATATATAGATATATATATATATGTATGTATGTATGTATGTATGTATGTATGTATGTATGTATGTATATTCATATGATGATATATAATATTTCAATATTAATATTGATATAATATTATATGAGTATAATATTAATTGTGTGTGTGTGTGTAGGGGCCCTAACATCATATAACTTTGATATTGTTTCTATATATTTTAGTTGCGATTATTTTGAAAGGTTGTAGGATTATTTCGAGGTTAATTTTTGAACAAAATCATCATTGAAATTTTGGTGACAAAAAATGTCACATAACATTCCTCAAGTAGACCAAGGATACACGAGATCGACATCGAGAACGTCTAAGGATGGAAAATGGTATTTCCCCTTGTATAAATTGCAAGGAATCAAGACCAAAGAGAATTGTAATAACATAAGATAAAAGGCATTTTAGAGAATATGGACACACTGAAGGAAAACATGAATATCATCCATGTGTAAGTTATTTATTAGATGTGCTTGTATTGTAGATTGTTTTTGTAAATGTTTATATGTATATTGTATTTTAGATTGTATGTATTTGTATTGTAAATTGTACTATCATTCTATTGTAAATGTATTCTATAATATTCTTTTGGAAGTTATTTGAACTATGTTTTCATCTTGATGTAGACTAGAAATATTATTTTATTATTTTCATTAGGAATGATTAAGGGGTTAGGCCAAGTGAGGGGTTAATTAATTTATGGGCTTAGGGACAAGGGGTTATTGTTTAAGGGTTTAGGGGTTATCGGTTAAGGGCTTAGGGGTTATGGATTTAAGGGCTCAATGGAATGGGGTTAAGGTGTTAGGGGGTTAATGTATATTGTTTAGAGGGTTAATTTAGACCTAGAGAATTTAGAGGTTAATCATGGGTTTTTATGGAGCATTATTAATATTTTTTAAAGTAAAATATGCAAAATATGGTATTAAGAAATAATATGACATTACAATGATAAATACAAATAAGATCAACATGTTTTTTATTATGGTCATGACTATATATCTCAGAACATGTCTCACTTCCTACATGTTGAAAAAAGTAACATCTTTCTTATATTTTTTTAACATATTGTTAAATATATTGATAAAATGCGCAAGCATCATCATTTATTTGTTGTATTTTTTTCTTAGTCTCACCTAAGTTGTCTTTATCTTTGTCTTTGTTGTCTTTTTTTTCCTTATATATTATATGTTGTGGTCCTGTGATTTGGCAGATTGGCATACCAAGTGACAAGGCAACATCAAAACCAATCTTTAGAGCTCTAGGACCTAGCCTTCCTAGTCTCGGAGAGGGATCTCTCAATTGTTTGGCAAAGGTGTGTGCTTCTTTGCTTTTAAGGGTTTGATTTTAGGCTAGTTATGAAGCATGAGTTTTTTTTATTATTTGGTTGGACATGATAATCTAGGCAGCATAGATAGAAAAGGGAAATCTCTAAGTCATTGGGAAATGGAGTCAAATGGAAGTTGTGACAAGTTTTTAAAGGGATCAAGGGTATCAAAGGGAAAATCTAACTTGGCCAGTGAGTCTACAAGGTATTTCAGGTGAAATGAAATGGACATCAAGGGTTTAGAATGAAAAGTAGAACTAAGGGAAATTAAAAATCCTTAATTATATGTACTTCTCAAAAAAGGGACTCAAAACATTATCTGAACATGATGAGGCATTCCATAGACAGGGCTAACCATAAATTCTATAAACCACACTTCAGCAAATAATAATTCCAAGAAAAACTTCTCCAATGAAATATAGAAGGTGAGAAACTCATTTAACTTCTAGTGATTTCACCTTCAAGGATAAGAAAACATTCAGGATTCACAAATAACTGCATTCATAGAAGAGGGAACTCCTAGACATCTTATATTATAGCTATAAAGACCTTCAAAACAATTATTTAAGCAAGTACAAAGGGTATGATCGGAACAAGATCTCTTTGGCAGACTTTAAACAATGGTACTTTAAAGGGAGACTTCAGAAACAATTTTTAAGTGGCAGCAAGTAAGCAGGGAAAACCATAAATCATTCTTGAGGCCAACTGTATTGAACTATTTAAGAAGTAAATAAGCATAAGGGTTCTAGAGAGAAATTAAGAATTCTCTATAATATCTTAGCAAAAGAAAACATTAAGACAATGAAGAGTAAACAGAACTAAGGTGCTTTTAAAAGACATTTCTTAGCCTAAGCCTTTTACTCTATTGCAACAGAGAATAGTGAAACATAATGGAATAGGAAAGAACAAATTTGTTAGCTTCCAGTACTAGTGATGTGCTGCTGTGGTTAGATTTTTTGAGCCTCTGTTAATGCATTTTCCCGAAAACTCATCATCCTTGAAGTCTCTCCATGCTTTGCCTTCTACAAATTTCCTCTGCTGATTCCCATCTCAAAGGGCCTATTTCTGCCCCTTGCACCCTTGCAGAAACCTCCACTTCATCCCTTTTGTCCGTTGTCAAAGTTCCCTTTTCCTACCCCCAAATTCCCCCCTAAACCTCCTAAATCATTCCCATGCCCCTCTCAAACCACGCATACACCCTTGGTTTAGTTTAATAAACCCTTTTCCCTTCTATTGTTGCCTTTTCCTACCCTCAAAATACATTAAAAATGGGCCTAAAACCCACTGTTTACATTATAGTAGGCCCAACCCCTTCCTCGCTAAGCCCCCACACCTCTTCTTCCATGTGATCCAGCGCTAGAACCAACCACCAGCATAAGAAGGCACTAGTCTCCAACGCATATCGGGGATGTTCCTAGCCGTTGATTCAAACAGGAGGGACGGTGATCGCCGCCCCCACAGCAACCACTGTTACACCCATGCATCGTCGATCACCACATCTTAACCGTTTTTTTCCCGCCAGATCGACGGTCCAGAATACACCAGCCCCTGTGGTCCCCGCAACGCACTATGTCAAAACCTGGCAGTTTCTATCGCACCGCCTTTGCGCGGTGGGTGGTATTCTCCTGTTGCCTAGCGATTCCACTCAGCTCTTGACACGTGGCCTCGACACTGTTGCAAAACCGCCGGCTCATCACGTGTTAAAGTTCGGTGCAGGACGTCAAGCGATATTGCTGCCAGCCGTCGGATCTGCGATGGCCCATCCAACGGTTGTCGCTCCGCGAAGCTGCACACTATATAACCTAAGCCAAATATGCCTCTGCCCCACCATCCGACGCGTTTCCACCGTCGATCCCCTTTGAGATCGGACGGTCCAGATCTGTTCGTCCCCCTTCGCCGACCAGTCCACCCACGTCATCACCCCTTCCACGTGTTCAGTCGTATATTCACCTCCGTCATATGTATTCGTTCAAAGGTCATTTTTCATGATTTTTCATGTAAAACTGCCTCTACTTCGTGCATGTCCTCCATACCATATTTTATTGTTTCGCTATGTTTTCTGCCACCAACCTGCACACTCCCGCCGTCTCATCATCCAGCATGGCCATCCTCATCATCTTCATTGTGTCCGTCAACCCCATGCATGGTTTCTTAATAGTTTGCGTGTCCCGCAGGGTTATGAGCGACAGAAAACCACGGAGTTTCTCAGTCTCTGTGACAGTGACAGAGAACGCCGAAGAGATCAGATGCAGAGATTAAATTAGTAAAGCCAAGCCTGAGAAGGTTATTGACGTGACTGCATTTAAGAACATGGCCGAGAAATCTGTACAATCTTCCTCGGGGCCATTAAAAGCGCATTTTTCTCCAACAAAGATTTAAAATGGAACAACAAAGAGGTTAGGGCATGCCAATGAAGGTTTTTGAGCCCTATGCAGTGGTTTGAGAAGCAAAACATCAGATGGAAGACCCAGAAACCACACAGAAGGTACAACACACGGAAATCAATGCACATCAAGGTTTTCACTACAGCAGAATGTTTTTCTTCATTAGGGTACAGGGTGCCCATACAGTTTTTATTCCACACCGTGTCCCTAAAGAAATTTCCACCTGACAGCAGATCGAAACTACCAGAGCATTTATATGGCAGACTTCTCAGCAATTTATTTTATTTTTGTTCAAATCACTAGGAGTACCACGGAGTACTGCAACCGAAATACATCAAAGTCATATCCAGAAGAAGCAGAGGCCTGAAGAAGACCACTATTTCATCTAAAAATGACAGAGAGGGTTTCTGACGCAGCAGAAGGCTTTCTAACTTTCTTCAGCTATAAAATGCATGAGAAAATATTGTAATGGTTGTTGATGAGATATCAGAGAATTGCAAGCAGCTTCTCTTGAGATGAGTTCTCTGTGTATAATTGTAAGATAGGCTGAGGAAGATGTATTCAGATTGAATGACTAAGCTATTGGCTATGTTGTACCTGATTGGTGTTGATATTTGATATGACAAGCACATTTCATTAGATCCTGATCTAAAGCTGCGGTGATGTTTTTCTATCTCTGCATTTAGTTCATTTCATTTTAGTTCTTCTGGCTTGCATCAGAAATATGGTATAGGATTTACCCTTGGTAGTTACCCTATACTTCTGCTCTCCTTGCCTTTAATATTTTTCTGCTGATGTGTTATCTAAAGATCGATTTCAATTGATTTAACCAGTGTAGTGGATGATATTTCCTGCTAGCTGATGTATGAATCAGTGGGATCTATTTTTAGATGTGCTTGTTAGGATTTAGTTGAATGCGTTGAGAACACTGGGAGGTTTAGAACTTTGCCTCTGCCTCACTAGGATCTTTCCATTCCAAGTAAGCCTTTCTAAGTTCCCTTGTGCTGCCTCTGATTGTGTCCAAGCAGGTCTAGAGTTAAATGACCTCTGACCTGATCTATATATAGAATTATATGGTTCTCCTTCTCCATTTTCAGTCCTTAATGTCCCATACCACCCAATCACTTTAGGATCCAAGGCTTTAGATGACTAGCCCAACTGAAAGCTTGCGTGATGAGTAGCAAGTAAATCCTTTCTTGACTCCATTGCCCAATAGACTTGACATTCCCTGAATTACTTCTCTTTTGCCTAAATTCCTTTTGCCTAGCCTTGTCTCATGCTAAACGCTTCCTTCCTGAATCCCAGCAACCAAACTCAAAATCAAACAAACAAACCTTGTGCCAATAACTAGCCTAACATCTTAAATTTGAGCTTCAAAGACAAGAACCTTTGACTACCATAGAGAGATCCCTCTCTGGACCTAGGAGGGCTAGATCCTAGGGTCTGAAAGTGGTTCTAATGTTGTCTCATCTTTTGGTCTTGCCAATCTGGCCAAAACATGGGAACCCCAACATAATGGCGACTCCACTGGTGACACTGAGTGCATTACACCTTAAACATTCTTAGGCATTCAAAAAACCCTATAATCTCTGGATAGGTTGGCAGTTAAACACTCCTATTCTCACATCAAACTCTACACCATTTGTTGTTTTTTCCCATACTCTTGGACAGAGTCTGGGAAGGGCCAGGTAGCCTCCAGATCTCACACTCTTTCAGAGGTGACATATCTGGTAAATGCCCTCCCAGTCAATCTCTGGTTAGATTTCGTCATGTTTTGGAGATATCCTTGAAAAGGGACATCTCATAAGCACTGTGGTGGATAGTGTACCCCTTAAGGACATCCTAAACCCTCCACCTGGTGACTCCATATTCCCTAAACGTTTCAAAGACTCCACTGGTGATCAATAGGCCTGCTGATTGTCTTGGTTTCACATTAGACTCCACTGGGAGACCAGCCTTCATAACAACATCAACCACAGAGAAGTAACAAGTAGGGTTAAGCTGCTTAGTCAGAAAACAACATTCTGGCTTTTAGAACCATTCATACAAGAGCTTACCCTAACCCAGACCCACCTGAAATAGTTGATAACCTTGAGAGCATCCTCAAGGAATCTCATACACCTAAAATATCAACTATTTCCAAACACATCCATAGAGCTAATTCTACACCAGAAGATCTTGTAGCTCTATCACACTTTCACCTTGACCTAGACCTGCCTAACAGCTTATCTAGAACTAGATCATTCAGTATCTTAGACCAACTAGAACCTGAGCTTACTGATTCACCACAGCTAGGTGGTATTTACCTTGGGAATAGACAGACCCCTCCATCTACACCTCCCGATTCACATTTCACACAAAACTTGGGACTCAGTTACCATAGGTCGGCTCATCAGTCCTCTGTTGGTCATAATATCCCTGTCATCCATATACCTGCTGCCCAAGCCCCTCTAGCTCATCAAAACATCACCATGGTAGCTTGGTATGCACCTCTAGTTTTACCCCAGCCTCTAGTACCCTTACCAAACGATTATCAGACCAAGATTCCACACTTCACTGCAAAGGAGTCCATCACAACCCAACAACATGTAGATAAAATGGAAGATTCTTTTGACTACATGGAAATTGATGATGATACATTCAAAATGAGAATATTCGCCCAAAGCTTAGGGGGTGATGTGAAGAAATGGTTTAAGGGCCTGCCTCCAGGTAGCATCAACGATCTTCTGGGCTTGTATCAGACTTTTATAAACAAATGGGAAACTAGGGAAAATCCTCGCCAACTCCTGGCAGAATACATGACCCTTAAAAGAAATGTAGGAGAGAGTGTTCACGATTATACAACAAGGTTCAACAGCATTTATAATGCCCTCCCTCCACATATGAAACCTCCGCAAGGAATGGCCCTAGCAAAATATCCTAAAGGTTTTGATGCTAACATGGCCTATGAGCTTAGAGATAAGGAATACAACACACTGGAGGACATGCAGAAAGGAGCAATGAATATAGAAGCCAACCTGATCAAGAAAAGGACAAGACTGAGAGCTGAGAAAAGAGTAACATATAGGGATGATAATGTAGCTTCCACTTCTGATCCCAATTATGATAGATTATCTAAGAATGTGGAAAAGTTACAACAAATGATGGAAAAAATGGTTGTCACAGTTAGCAATCAAAACAGAAACCAAAATCAGAACCAAAACTTTAGGATAAACAATACCATTCCCAACAGAAAAAAAGAATCAGATCAACAAGTCATTCCCCCATTCCAAAACTTCCTTGATGAGGAAGAGGGAATCATAGAAGAGTCTGAATGGAATACAATAAACATGTTTGAAATAGAAAATTCAGTCCATGGATACCCCACAGAAGAATATTAGCCCTTATCCACGTATTGGGATGAGGAGTGGTCAGAATCTGAGGATTACAGACTTGGATTTGAAAATTCTATCACGCAGGTCAGAGAACAATATGAACTTAGGAGCAAAAAGAATCTAGACACTTCCAAACCAGAGACTCCTGAGATTACCATTAAGAAAATACCTAAGAAAACTTCTAAAGAAACTGCTGTAAATAACAAATCAGCAGCTGAGAGTTCTGAGAAAAGCAAAGAAAAGGACAACCAAAACACTGAAAAACAAAGCCAACCAACCAGTAGCACTAGCACCATAGTTAGTACTCCTGATAAAACAACTCCTAACCCTGTACACAGTGAGAAATCACAAACTAATTCAGCCACTAAGATAGTGGCAAATAAAACAGAGTTAAGAGCTCCAAAGACCCAGTCCACTTTCAATATAGAACGTGAAATTGCAAAGATCAAAATCTCTATACCACTATCTGAGCTGGCCACTCAGGATGTATATAAAGGCCAAATTTTGAAAGAATTGAATCTGGGGGAAAACAATGACACTGTGAATTTGAGTGATGATCAACCTGCCCTCCTGTTTGGGCCAAAGATTGAGGGAAAGTTTCAGGAAGGGGTAGTGCCACCTTTTTATATCAGTCTCAACATTCATGACAAGATCCTTCATAATGCAATGCATGATTCTGGAGCATCTCACAATTTAATGCCCAAGGTAGTCATGGAAAAACTAGGCCTAGAGATAACTCGCCCCTATAAAGATTTGTATTCATTTGACTCTAGCAGAGTAAAATGCCTTGGCTTGATCAAAGATATATGTGTGAGCTTGACCCAGATCCCTACTAAATGCATGGTCATGGATGTTATGGTGGCGAATGTGCCACCCAAGTATGGCATGTTATTATCAAGATCATGGGGAGCCAAACTGCAAGGAACAATGCAGATGGATGGCTCATATGCCACTATCCCTATATTTGGCCAACTTAGAAGACTATACAGAGAGGCACATATGAAATTCCTGGTTAGCAGCCCCGAAAAGCCTGAAAACTCCCCTTTATACCCTGTGCACACTGATCTGGATTCTTTCATTCTCTACAATGACCAATCCTTAGGAGAGCCAAGATAAAAAAAGAGAGGTTCAAACAAGGACACAGAGCCCATGGATTTTAACATAATGGCTACTTTAGAAGAATGCGATGAAGAAAATCATGGGCAAGGTGCTAAAAACGAAACTCAGAATAAACAAGAAATACAATACAGTCAGCCTATTTGTCACTCTCCTCATACTTACCCACCACGTGAAGACCAAAGCAACTCCCAACCTAGTGCAAACTCTGCAACACAACACAATGGCGAACCCAGCTGTAGGGAAGGAAATGATGATGAAACGAAAAATGAACCCCTGTGGGAAATGAGTTTTGATGGCTCCTGTACTAGAATAACTACTGGAGCATGGGTATGGGTACATAATATAGAAAGTGACTACACCGATAGCCATGCCTGCAACTTGCATTTCAAATGTACAAATAATATTGCAGAGTACGAGGCTCTCATCCTGGGTCTAAATCTGTTGAAAAAATTAGGAGCCCATAGAATAACTGTGTTAGGAGACTCTGAGTTGGTTATCAAACAGGTGAATGGTGATTACGCAACAAAACACCCTAGACTGAGGGCATATAGGAATGATGCCATGGATATATTGAAAACCTTCATGGAATATGAGTTGGTGTTTGTTCTTAGGAGTCAAAACGTTATTGCTAACGGATTAGCTTGCTTGGCTAGTTCATATCCTAACGCTCCAGCTGACCAACAAATCATCATTCAGACCAAATTCAGACCTGCAGTGCCAGACAACAAAAAATATTGGCAGGTTTTTGAAGGAGGCAAATAGATTGAAGATTTTCTGGTGGGCAGAAATGAGTTTGGATCTTCTGACCCAGACTCAAGATCTGACAATAGCTGCCCAAGTGAGGATCCCCCAAATGAACAAGAAACACCCTGTAACATATAAATAAACACTCTTTCTGAAGAAACTGGAAATCCAACCGAAAAATGTGAAAACACAGATAGTGAAGAAGTGGAGGTGCTGCAGGACAGAGATAAGAATATACCCAGAGGCTTGGCACCCTTAGAGGACCTATTAGACTTTGATGATGTAGCAAAAACGCCCACCATAGAACATGCTGATTCAGATGTAGAAGAATGCAACATAGGCACTGAAGATAAACCCAAAATGATTAAACTGACTAAGTCTTTACCTGCAGCCATGAAGATAAAATACATTGACCTGTTTAAGGAATTCATTGATGTGTTTGCATGGAGCTATGAAGACTTAAAGGCCTATGACACCAACATCATACAACACAAGATACCCCTGAAGGAAAATCAGAAGCCTTTCAGACAAAAAATTCGTAGAATTAATCTGAAACAACTGCCTGCAGTTGAAAAAGAGATTAAAAAGATATATGATACAGGCATAATAGTTCCTGTAAGGTTCTCTGATTGGGTATCAAACTTAGTGGTTGTGAGAAAGAAAACAGGAGAGATTAGATTATGCATAAACTTCAGAAATCTTAACAGAGCCTCACTCAAGGAAAATTACCCTTTGCCTAGAATGGAACACATCCTACAGAAGGTAGTGGGCTCTAAGAGGATCTCCCTGCTAGATGGTTTTTCAGGATACAATCAAGTCCTGGTACTCCCAGAAGGTCAACTCAAAACAACATTTACCACTCCATGGGGCACCTTCATGTATGTGAAAATGCCTTTTGGACTAATGAATGTTGGGGCCACCTTCCAAAGAGCGATGGATATAGCTTTCTCAAATGAGATAGGACACTTCATTGTTATTTACTTGGATGACTTAACTATCTATTCTAAAACTGAAGAAGAACACCTAAAGCATATGAGGAAAGTGTTTGAAAAATGTAGAAGGTTTGGTCTGTCCTTGAATCCCAAGAAAACTGTGTTCGGGCTGCAAGAAGGAAAACTTCTTGGCCACATTATATCTGAGAAAGGGATTAGGATAGACCCACAAAGAGTTGAGGGGATACTACAAATCACACACCCGAGAAACATCAAAGAATTACAGTCCTTCATTGGGAAGATTAATTTCCTCAAGAGATTCATTCCCAACCTAGCTGAGCACCTTAGGAACATGACTAACATGCTGAATAAAGGTGCAGGAATTAAATGGAATGTTGAAGCCAAGAAATATTTTGAGTCGGTAAAACTCGCACTCACTCAGGCTCCTGTACTGATTAGCCCAGATTTCTCAAAGGATTTCCTTATCTTTTCATTCGCCTCCCAGCATATAGTGCCTACTGTTTTACTGCAGAAAAATTAAGAGGGTAATGAAAAGCCTATAGCTTTTCTCAGCAAAGCCTTGAGAGATGCACCCTTGAAATACAACATCATGGAAAAACAAGCCTATGCCTTGGTCAAGGCCTTGAAAGACTTTAGGGTGTACATTCTTCATTCTCACACCATAGCCTATGTGACAAATATAGTGGTTAAAGATATCTTGTCCCAAGACCCTGATGGGAAAAGGGGAAAATGGATTGCTACAATTTTAGAATATGACCTCGAAATAAAACCCACCAAACTAGTCAAAGGTCAAGGCCTGGCCCAATTAATGGCTGAATCAAATTTGCAAGTCCTTGACATTAACATGGTAAATGCCTTAGATGAGAAGGAAGGATTTCCTGACCCCACTGTTGAGGAGAAGTTTCAGAACTCTCCTTGGTACTCTGATATCCTTTATGTGCTCACCAATCTCAATGCCCCTCCAGAACTGTCCAAAACTAAGGCCAGATTCATAAAACTAAAAGCCAGAAATTACTGCATTCTGAATGAGAATTTATATTGGAAAAATCCAAATGGCCTATTGCTTAAATTTTTACCTGAAGCTGAAGCTGAAAGAATCAAACTAGAGTTCCATGCTGGAGAGTGTGGAGGCCACCTGAGTTGGAAAGCCACTTCAAACAAGATACTCAGGGCTAGCTACTATTCGCCTATGCTCTTCAATGATGTCCATAAAATGGTAATTGCCTGTCATAAGTGCCAAATATTCGAAGGCAGAAGAAAGCTCCTCCCCCTCCCTTTGCAACCAATCAATGTTGAAGGTCCTTTCATGCAATGGGGCCTAGACTTCATTGGAGAAATTCACCCCTCTTCTTCTGGGAAACACAAATGGATCTTAACTGCCACAAATTACTTCACCAAATGGATAGAAGCCATACCCACTAGGAATGCCACTAAATCTATCATCATTAGGTTCCTAGAAGATTACATCCTCTCTTGGTTTGGCTGTCCAAGAAAAATAATCACTGACAATGCTGCTGCTTTTGGATCCAAGAAAATGGTTGATTTCTGTCACCGGTATGGAATAGCACTTGGTCATTCGACTCCCTATTACCCTCAGGGTAATGGATTAGCTAAATCATCTAATCAAAGCCTGGTCACTATCATTAAAAAGCTGCTGGAAGAAAACAAAAAGTCACAGCAGAAAAAGTTGGTGCACACTTTGTGGGCCGACATGCTTACAACAAAGAAATCTATTGGCATGTCACCATTCCAGCTTGTCTATGGAACGGAAGCAGTTTTTCCTACTAGGCTAGGAGTGCCAGTGATTAAGCTTGTCCAAGAGGTTCAGATAGAAGAATACAGTATGGTGAGAAGGATAAATGAAACAATTCATCTCCAGCAAACAAGGGAAGAGGTTTATAACAGGACTGCCAAAGTTCAGGAAAACATGAAGAAGTTGTTTGACAAGAGAACCAAAGTTGTTGATTTCAATATTGGAGACAAAGTTCTGAAGTGGGACTCAAGAAGAGAGGAAAAATGAAAGCACGTCAAGTTTGACAGTTCGTGGCAAGGTCCATATATCATCCAAGCCACTGTGGGTCCTAATGCATTTTTCTTACAAGAACTTGATGGTACGAAGTTGTTCGGGGGTCCTGTTAATGGCAGGATGCTCAAACATTACTTCTGATAAATTTCAGTTTCCAGTTCCCATATCATTGTACATAACATTGCAATTCTTTGTTTTCAAAAAAAAAAAAAATGTAAAGAAGCTGGTCCTAACATGCTCAAAATCTGGACCAGCAAAGAAACGAAGAATCAGCTCGAACATGCCCAAAATCAGAGCTGAATAAAAGAAAAGGAGGTGACTCTAATATGCTCAAAACCTGAGTCATAGAGAAAGAAGGATGTTTCAAAGTTGCAGATTCCATGCCTTCACAGTTTTGTCTTCAGTTTCCTACAAGTTTTGGTCCAGCAAGCCAGACAGGCTAATCCTGGCTTGACTGATTTTCAATTTCTGTCTTAGAATGTAGAGAAGAAACCTATTGGACAGTTTAAATCCCAGTGGGTAGTAGATTAGGTAGAGAATCATATGAGACCAACAGTCTAATCTGGCCTCATGGAGTAATAAGGGTAGATTTAGAATAGGTTTGTTTTATGTTTTCAAGAATAAATGATGTAAAGGGTCTGCTAATCAAAATGCACCCTGGGAGGAAAAAATGTTAGGACTATAGTTTGGGTAGGTAGAATGGTTGGGAAAATTTATTCTGCTGATGTTTCTATCATGTTGTGGCAGCTGTAAATCAAATTAAACAAGGGATGTGACAAGTAGCAGGCATCTGGCCTACTCCAAATATCATTTCTGGATTCTTGCTTCCTTCAAGAAGAAGCCATCCCCATGTGGAGCCACTATTAGCTCCTCTATGGAATTATTGACGAGCAAGCAGGGGGCTAGATTGTTTTGGATCCTTCAAGGAATGCATTTTTCCGAAAACCCATCATCCTTGAAATATCTCCATGCTTTGCCTTATAAAAATTTCCCCTGCTGATTCCCATCTCAAAAGGCTTATTTCCACCCCTTGCACCCTTGCAGAAACCTCCACTTCATCCCTTTTTCCTTTGTCAAAGTTCCCTTTTCCTACCCCAAAATTCCCCCCCTAAACCCCCTAAATCATTCCCATGCCCCTCTCAAACCACGCATACACCCTTGGTTTAGTTTAATAAACCCTTTTCCCTTCTATCGTTGCCTTTTCCTACCCTCAAAATACATTAAAAATGGGTCCAAAACCCACTGTTTACATTATAGCAGGCCCAGCCCCTTCCTCGCTTAGCCTCCACAGCTCTTCTTCCACGTGATCCAGCACTAGAACCACCCACCAGCATAAGAAGGCAATAGTCTCCAACGCATATCGCGAATATTCCTAGCCGTTGATTCAAATAGGAGGGACGGTGATCGCCGCCCCCACGGCAACCACCGTTAAACCCATGCATCGTCGATCACCACATCTTAACCGTTCAGTTCCCGCCAGATCGACGGTCCGTAATACACCAGCCCCTGTGGTCCCCGCAGCGCACTATGTCAAAACCTAGCGGTTTCTATCGCACCGCCTTTGCGCGGTGGGTGGTATTCTCCTGTTGCCCAATGATTCCACTCAGCTCTTGACACGTCGCCCCGACACTCTTGCAAAACCGCCGGCTCATCACGCATTAAAGTTCGGTGCAGTACGTCAAGCGATATTGCTGCCAGCCGTCAGATCCGCGATCGCCCATCCAACGGCTGTCGCTCCGCGAAGCTGCACACTGTATAACCTAAGCCAAATACGCCTCTGGTCCACCAATCGACGCGTTTCCACCGTCGATCTCCTTTGAGATCGGACGGTCCAGATCTGTTCATCCCCCATCGCTGACCGGTCCACCCACGTCATCACCCCTTCCATGTGTTCAATCGTATGTTCACCTCCATCATATGTATTCGTTCAAAGGTCATTTTTCGTGATTTTTCATGTACAACCGCCTTTGCTTCGTGCACGTCCCCCAGACCATATTTCATTGTTTCATTGTGTTTTCCGCCACCAACCTACACACTCCCGCCGTCTCATCATCTAGCATGGCCATCCTCATCGTCTTCATTGTGTCTGTCACCCCCATGCATGATTCCTTAACAGTTTGCATGTCCTTTCGTAGGGTGCTGGGCGGCGGAAAAAGTGACGGAGAGAACGAGAGAGATCGGATGCGGAGATTAAATTAGTAAAGCCAAGCCCGAAGGTTATGGATACAATGACATATTTAGAACGAGGGCCAAGAATCTAGGAAATCTATCTGATCTTCCAAGGGGCCATTAAAAACACAGTTTTCTCCAACAAGGATTTAAAATGGAGCGTAGAGGTTAGGGCATTCCAATGAAGGTTTTAGGCCCTATGCGGTGGTTGAGAAGAAAAACATGGATGGAAGACCCGAAACCATAGCCGAGAAGGTACAACACATGGAAATCAATGCACATCGGGGTTTCGGCACGCGGGAATGTTTTCTTCATTGGGTACAGGGTGCCCATACAGTTTTTATTCCACACCGTGTCCCTGAAGAAATTTCCACTAGACAGTAGATCGAAACTACCAGAGCATTTATATGGCAGACTTCTCAGCAATTTTTTTTTTTTTTTTTCAAATCACCAGGAGTACCACGGAATACTGTAGCCGAAATACATCAAAGTCATATCCAGAAGAAGCAGAGGCCTGAAGAAGACCACTATTTCATCTAAAAATGACAGGAATTGAATGCTTAGGATTTAAAGCAGAATGGGCTTCGACCCTCTTTCTTTTCAAGAGTTTAATACAACATTTAGTTCTTCACCTACCTCTTCTGCTTCTCTTCAGCTATAAAATGCATGAGAAAATATTGTAATGGTTGTTGATGAGATATCAGAGAATTGCAAGCTACTTCTCTTGAGACGAGTCCTCTGTGTATAATTGTAGGATAGGCTGAGGAAGATGTATTCAGACTGAATGACTATGTTGTACCTGATTGGTGTTGATATTTAATATGACAAGCACATTTCATTGGATCCTGATCTAAAGCTGCGGTGATGTTTTTCTATCTCTGTGTTTAATTCATTTCATTTTAGTTCTTCTGGCTTGCATCAGAAATCTGGTATAGGACTTACCCTTGATAGGTACCCTATACTTCTACTCTCCTTGCCTTTAATGTTTTTCTGCTAATGTGTTATCTAAAGATCAATTTCAATTGATTTAACCAGTGTAGTGGATGATATTGCCTGCTAGCTAATGTATGAATTAATGGAATCTGTTTTTAGACGTGCTTGTTAGGATTTAGTTGAATGCGTTGAGAACACTGGGAGGTTTAGAACTTTGCCTCCGCCTCACTAGGATCTTTCCATTCCAATTAAGCCTTTCTAAGTTCCCTTGTGCTGCCTCTGATTGTGTCCAAGCAGGTCTGGAGTTAAATGACCTCTGACCTGATCTATAGATAGAATTAGATGGTTCTCCTTCTTCATTTTCAGTCCTTAATGTCCCATACCACCCAATCACTTTAGGATCCAATGCTTTAGATGACTAGCCCAACTGAAAGCTTGCGTGTTGAGTAGCAAGTAAATCCTTTCTTGACTCCATTGCCCAAATGACTTGACATTCCCTGAATTACTTCTCTTTTGCCTAAATTCCTTTTTGCCTAGCCTTGTCTCATGCTGAACCCTTCCTTCCTAAATCCCAGCAACCAAACTCAAAATCAAACAAACAAACCTTGTGCCTTATAACTAGCCTAACATCTTAAACTTTGAGCTTCATTGACATAAACCTTTGCTCATACAGAGAGATCCCTCTCTAGACTGAGAGCTAGATCACGAGGGTCTAAAAGTGGTTACGATGTTGTCTCATCTTTTGGTCTTTCCAATGCGGCCAAAACATGGTAACCCCAACAATAAT
>JAXQQM020064255.1:0-24089 GCA_034641835.2 Pinus albicaulis
TTGTTTGTTCATGGGATGCTTCCTATTGCTTCCGAGATACCTGTTGGACCCGTCGTGAGTGGATCACAGCCTCACGTATCAGGAGTCCATCAACCTACTGGAAGTACATCTATCTCCTCTAATCCGATTCTTGGAGGTTTGACGTATGATTAGTATATGATGGCCATTCAAAAATAGAATTGGTTCCTTCAAGGTTCTCAGCAGGTTCAAGTTGCCAACAATCCTCCGCATTACTACGATGAGCACAGAAATCACATCTATTACCATGGGCCCGTTCGACATGGTCCATTGTATGTTCAAATTCCACAGATACTAGTTAACCCCAATGAGTTTACGTTCCTACAGGGACAACCCTATGGTCCACAAGGAAAACCCTCTTAGGGACAACCTTCAGTCCAACAAGGACAACCCTACAGTCCTACTGGTCAACCTTACATTCAGTAAGGAGAACCCTATGCTCCTCACGGGAAAACCTATCCATCTCAGGGACCACCTTTTGTGCAATAGAACCAACCTTACATTCAACAAGGCACAACTTTTGTACAGCAAGGTTAACCCTCTACTGCTTAGCTGGGCCAACCTGGTCTTTAGGGGTAACGTGGCTCGTCTCAACCATCAAGCCAACTTGTACACCACGAGAAACCTGGTGGATCTCAACATCCAGGCCAACCTGCACCCTAGGGACAACCTGTCCAACCTCAGTATCTAGGTCAACTTGCACCCCAGGGTTAGCCTGTATAGCCTCAAGGCCCACCTTTTATTCATCATGGTCAATCTTCAATGGTACAAGGTCCGCCCTAAGGCACTGCTTACATTCCGCAAAAAAATCCATATGTTGCTCAGATAATACCTCAATGGTTTGCTTAGAATCAATATTCTTGTCCTCAACCGATGTATGGACAGAATTATCAGAATTATAACCCCTATGGAAAAAATCCTCTGAGACAGAACATATGGGGTCAGAATTTCTCCCAACCTGGTTGGAATCCCAATACTTGTCTCTATTAGAGGTATGTAATGCCTTTCAATCCACAATTTCCCTTTATTGCCACATTGGAACTGCCCGATGTGTCGAAGTTGACAAATGATATTATCCTTCATAATCCATATTGGCCCCCTGTTCCGACTAAAATCCCTGGCGATTGTCACAAATTTTAAGGAAATTCCAGAGAAGACCCCCAAGTGCATGTGAGAAGACCCCCAAGGACTGTCCATGATGGGACGAGGTGTGTCGACTGCTCAAAGGCACTTAAGGCACTCTGGTTGCTCTTAAAGAACTATTCCCATCACAACAAACTCAGATGGCGGAGCAACCTCAGTCCTCCACCCCATTTGTCTCTCAGAATTTCATGATGAATGGTCCTGCACCCATCTCTATTGCTACCTGATCGAAAGGTTATACTGAACCACGTCAGGCAGTGGGGAAAGAGATCGCTGATGGTATTCCTCCCCCACCTGCTTCTGGACCTCTTCACATTGAAAGGCTCAGTCCTAAGCCCGTTGTATGGCCACCTTCTAAAGGCATACTCTGAAAGTATTCCTATAACCCAAATGCCCATGCCACTCATCATTATAGAATTTTTGAGTATTTGGCTCAGGCGCCATC
This sequence comes from Pinus albicaulis, assembly GCA_034641835.2. Taxonomy (NCBI): domain Eukaryota; kingdom Viridiplantae; phylum Streptophyta; class Pinopsida; order Pinales; family Pinaceae; genus Pinus; species Pinus albicaulis. The sequence continues at coordinate 1,607 of JAXQQM020064255.1, forward strand.
CACTATGTCTGCATTAGAAGTACTTCAAAGCTATATGTCACAATGTAAGGCCTTTTTATCTACCATTGGAGGGGTTGACCACGCAGATTCAAACCTTATCACTTTTCATTTAGAAAATTTCATCCCACGTCTCCCTCACCAGCTTGAACTGATTATCCAAGTTGGGATTAATGGAAATAATATACATTGAGTGGTCGTGGAAGAGGGTGCATCTACTTGCATCATGTCTTCTACATGCTGGAAATCCATTGGTTCTCGAACCCTTAATTAGTCTCCAAATGCTTTAGAAGCTTTTGACAGAAGGGAATCTCACCCTCTTGGTGTTCTCACCAGTTTACCTATTATGTTGGAAGGGAAAACAATTAACGTTGAGGTTGAAGTCGTTGACGCCAAGCTCAATTATAATCTTCTCCTCGGTCGCAGTTGGAATCACACTATGCTATGTTTCCTGTCCACTCTCTTTCATTTTCGTCGATTTCCACACGAAGGAAAGATCATCACTATCGATCAATTGTCCTTTTTCACTTCCACATCTTCCGAGAGAAATGTTCCATGTGTATATCATATTCCTATGCCTTATGAGAGCATAGGACTGGGTCTTTTCAAATATCCTGCCCTTATGGGTCTTTTTTTTCTTCCTCTGCCCAACACTACTTAGGTTAAAATGATCTCCATGGATAATCCCTTCACTCGAGCATGTATATTCATTTGGTGACACAATGCCGTTAAGCCCAATAGAAATTGATTTTTGTGAACTTATTTTGGCTTCAACTCCTCCTCCCTCCGATCATACTCCTTTGAGTGTGTCTCTCAACATTTATTCTCAATCCCCTTGGCTCGATGCTTTGGATTCTCCTGATCCCTTGAATGAGATATTTCCCACTGATGAGGCCATCGTGGAAACCATGTCTCTCGAGGATCCTCCCTGGGATGATAGTCATCATCGTTCCTCCTTTATGCTTGGCCTTGGGGCCATGTCTACTTGTCTTGATAAGTTCACTTCCCAAGCTCCTTCCCATCCTCTTCAAACACCCATCTTGACAAATGAAGTTTTTGCGGAAGGTAACCTAGAAAAAATTACGTAAATGATGCCTATTGACATCTCCGTTAAACTGGGGATTATCGAGAACATTCACATTGGGGTGACCTATTCTCCTGATGAGATAGAGGTCTATACTAGTCTCTTCCAAGAGTTTCAAGACATTTTTGCTTGGTCCTATGAAGAAATGCCCGGCATCGATCCTATTATAGCTGTGCACGAGATCCCTACTTATCCTGACATGAAGTTTGTTCGCCAACGTCTTCCTCCTGTGCACCCTAGAAAGGCAACCACCATTAAGGGAGAAGGTTGAAGCTGGAGGCTTTTATAAAATTATATATTATGGAGCAATGCAACACACAAAATATGCGGAAAATACAAGCACACAAAACACATAAAACCAGAGAGACACAGATATACGTGGTTCAACCAATTTGGGCTACGTCCACCCCGAACAGCCAGTCCTTCCTTTCTATTATCTAGCAAAATGAAGAGAAAAAACCTACAGCAGATCCGCTGTAATATCCTCTGTTCTCTCTCATAGTCTCCCTATCTATTTCGCGCTCAGAGAATACACATGTAATACACAGCCGCAATAAAATACCCTCATACAAAGAGAGGGGTTGCCTTCTAGGGAAAAAAAACCTAAACTAAACATAACTTTTACCGTCAGATCATCCGCCTAATGAACAACCTAGATTGACTAGAAATTACTATACTTTTACAAGGCAATTTTACATCTGTTTTTAGCTTCAGGGGCGCTGTCCCCAAAACCCCCGCCGGGGGACCGCTGGCCCTCGGACCCCCCAGCTGGGGGGGTCAACCCCCTGGGACCCCGCGAGGGGGACAAGTTCCCCCCACACCCCCCCACTGCAAGGGTGTACAATTTTCCTGGGGTATACATCCAGGTAAAACAAGGATATCTAAATTAGGATGAAAATCAGGCTCCACACTCAACAATCTCCCACTTGGAGACTGATTGTAGCAACTCCACTACTACTTCATTTGCTGGACAATGAATCCTCTTTGGACCTGGTTGTTTCTCATCTTCATCATCATCCTTGAAGACCAATTGAAACTGAGCACATTCTCAGTTTCTCCCTGGTTACAAATTTTGTTAGCATATCTGTAGGATTCTGGCTAGTGTGTATCTTTTCCAGCTTCAACTCTCCATCTTCCAATACTGACCGTATGAAATGGTACTTGAGATGTATGTGTTTAGTCCTGGAATGAAATGCTGAGTTCTTTGCAAGATGAATAGCACTTTGGCTATCACTGTATAGTGTGCCCATATCATGCTTCTTACCCAATTCATCCATAAACCTTTGTAACCAAATCATTTTTTTACTAGCCTCTGTAGCAGCAACATACTCGGCTTCTGTTGTTGAAAGTGCAACAACACTTTGGATTTTTGAAACCCAACTGACAGCTGTTCCACCTACAGTAAATACATATCCTGTAGTGCTCCTCCTGTTATCTCTATCACCTACCATATCTGCATCAACATATCCCTGTAGAGCAATGTTTGAACCACCAAAGCATAATGCTTGATTTGTGGTACCTCTCAAATATCCGAGAATCCATTTTATTGCCATCCAATGTTCTTTTCCTGGATTGTTCATGTACCTGCTTACAACTCCCACTGCATGTGCAATATCAGGCCTTGTGCAAACCATTGCATACATTAAGCTTCCAACTGCTGATGCATATGGAACTTTAGACATATATTCCATTTCTTCATGGGTCTTGGGGCACATCTCCTTACTAAGTTTGAAATGGCTAGAAAAAGCTGTACTAACTGGTTTTGCATTATGCATATTAAATCTTTTCAACACCTTTTCTATGTACTCATTCTGAGACAGTGTTAATTTGCGATTTTTCCTGTCTCTAGTTATCCTCATACCAAGGATTTGTTTTGCAGCTCCCAAATCCTTCATTGAAAATGAATTTGCCAATTTTCTTTTGAGCACATTTATTTCCTGCATGTTAGACCCTGCAACAAGCATGTCATCTACATACAATAACAATATAATATAGCTGCCATCATTTTGCCTTTTTAGATAAACATAATGATCAGAGTGACATCTAGTATAACCTTGTTGAGACATAAACTTGTCAAATTTTAGATACCACTGCCTTGTAGCCTGTTTTAAGCCATACAAGCTCTTCTTTAACCTGCACACCAATTTTTCTTTCCCTTTGACCTCATATCCTTCTGGTTGCTGCATGTATATCTCTTCCTCCAAATCTCCATGGAGAAATGATGTCTTTACATCTAACTATTCAAGATGTAAATCTTCCACTGATACAAGAATTAAAATATTTCTGATTGAATTCATCTTAACAACAGGAGAAAATATTTCATCAAAATCAACACCTTTCTTCTGTGCAAACCCCTTCACCACAAGTCTAGCTTTGTACCTTTGCTTTCATCCAATTTCTTCCTTCAGCCTGTAAACCCGTTTATTCTGCAATTTAGTTTTACCTGCAGGCAACCTGACTAAGTCCCAATTCTAGTTATGCATTAAGGAGTCCATCTCTTCTTCCATGGCTAGCTCCCACTTCTTCCTGCTTTCAACCTGCATTGCTTCTTCATAACATTCAGGTTCACCAGAATCAGTCAACAATAAATAATATAATGAAGGAGAGTATCGTTCAGGGGGTCTACTTATCCTGGTAGATCTTCTAACACCACTTTCAAGTGTTTGAGGTGCCTGTTGCTGTTGTGGTGGTTGCTGCTGCTGTGGTTGTTGATTATTATTATTTTCAGGCACCTTTACTTTTTCAGTTATCTCATCAAGAACTGTGTATTCCTTGCTTTCTTTTTCCTGTTTCTTTTCATGCAACTAATTCTTATACAAGACCTTTTCATTGAATATTACATCTCTGTTCCTAATGATTTTGTGATTTTGAACATAATCATATAAGAGATAACCAAAATCATTAACACCATATCCAATAAAGGTACATTTCTTTGATTTTGCCTCAAGCTTTGTTCTAATTTATTTATTAATATGGACAAAGGCCTCACAACCAAAAGGCTTTAAAAAAGAGTAGTTTACCTTTTTACCTGTCCATGCTTCCTCTGGAATACCACCATCCAAGGAAATTAAAGGCCCTCTATTTATTAGATAAACAACAGTATCTACAGCATCTACCCAAAATTGTAATGGCAATCCTGCATGCAATCTCCTGCACCTTGCACTCTCCATGATTGTTCTGTTCATCCTTTCTGACACACCATTTTCTTGTGGTGTTTTTGGAATTGTCTTCTCTCTACGAATTCCATGCTCTGAACAATACCTATCAAACTTTTTGCTGCAATATTCACCTCTATTGTCTGATCTGAGACACTTCAACTTCTTTCTTGTCTCAATCTTAACCAAAGCTTTCCATTTCTTGAAAGTATCGAATACATCAGATTTATTTTGAATACAATAAATCCATTTTTTTCTAGTTGCATCATCAATAAACGTAACATAATAGCGAGAGCCACCAAGAGATGATACCTGAGCAGGTCCCCATACATATGTATACACAAGCTCTAATTTTTCGCTCTTCTTTTCTTTCCCAAATTTGAGTTTATCAACCAAATATACCTTCAGCTCTAATACCAGTTGTTAGAAAATTATATATTATGGAGAAATGAAACACATTAAATATGCGGAAAATACAAGCACACAAAACACATAAAACTAGAGAGACACAGATATACGTGGTTCACCTAGTTTGGGCTACGTCCACCCTGAACATATAGTCCTTCCTTTCTATTATCCGGCAAAATGAAGAGACAAAACCTACATCAGATCCGTTGTAATATCCTCTGTTCTCTCTCACAGTCTCCCTATCTATTTCCCGCTCAGAGAATACACATGTAATACACAGCTGTAATACAATACCCTCATACAAAGAGAGGGGTTTCTTTCTAGGGCAAAAAACCATAAACTAAACATAACTTCTACCGTCAGATCATCCGCCTAATGAACGGCCCAGATTTACTAGAAATTACTATACTTTTACAAGGCAAATTTACATCTATTTTTAGCTTCAAGGGCGCTGCCCCCGAAACCCCCGTCGGGGGACTGCTAGCCCCCAGACCTCCCAGCTGGGGGGGTCAGCCCCCCTGGACCCCACGGGGGGGACAAGTCCCCCTCGCACCCCCCTTATGCAAGGGTGTACAATTTTCCTAGGGTATACATCCAGCTAAAACAAGGATCTCTGAATCAGGATGAAAATCAGGCTCCACACCCAACAGAGGTTGGCCTGGGAAAAATATGGATAAGAAACCAAAGATAGACTCATCTACATATCCATCAGTAAAATACCCTAAAATACATGACAACATTGTAACAATCTGTTTGGTTCTCTCTAAAAATATGGAAGCTGAATATGGAGGATTACTTTTGGGGGTTTCTATTAATGGAGGAAGGAAAGTCTGGAATATTTGGAATCTCTTAGGAAAATCCATCTTCAAGTAGATTTTGGTAAGGATTTCAATGGATAGTGGCACTTCATCAGGTTTTGGTTGAATTTGTAACATCTGATTAATGGATTGAGCAGTGATTGTGAAAAGGATTTCTTCGTTTGGGGTAACTAAAGCTCTTTCATTGGGAAAATAATGTTGAGAATTTGGAGGGCTAGAGATTAATACAAATTCTCTTCTTGATAATTACTTGTGAGCTTGCTTGAGTTACTTATGTATTTCTTTCTTTAGCTTAGTTAGTATTTCATCAAGTCAATTATCAAAATGCGCGAGACACAAAGTTAGGCTCCCAGATCCAAGGAAAAACCTCTCCCTCTTGGAGAAGAATAACCACAAAAAATTCTTCTTATAGATATTCAAATGAAAAATACCATGACCCAGACTCAGACCCTTCACCTATGAGTGCCTCCAAGACCTTGTTACTATTTATAAGTCTTTTTTCCAATGCTAATCTTTCTTTTCTTCACCAACGAGTACTGGCTTGTATCAATATTAGATAACTGAGTCTCTTGGCTTCTCCTTCTACTTCTCGACTTTATTTCAACTTTACTTAGGTTCCTTCTCGGCTTTTCCTTATATTGTTTGATACTCAAAACGGATATATATATATATACTTCTGCACTAAATCCTTTAGATGTATTTTGATCTTCCTGTATATATATGATAGCCCAGTGCTGAACTTGGAGTAGTTCTCTTTGATGCTATGAACACCTTCAACTTTTCTGGTTGATTAGTCTTCTTCTTTGCTTTAATTTCAGACATCCCTTCTTGCTTTATATCCTTTAACACTTTGTTGTATTATCCTTTGCTTATACATTGTAATCCACACCTTCTATTTCAGAGGCATGTGAGTTCCTTCGCACTACAACAAATTCTTCCAACTTCGAATTACCACAGATCCTTCTACTCATACTACATCAAACCCTTATCTTCGCACTTCATCAGACCCTTATCTTTGCACTTCATCAGAGAAACTGATCCAAACTTCTGTGTATTACACAACCACTTCTTTACTGATTTAAGGTATGTATTATACCTTTGTAATATCTCAGAAAAATTCCGAAATTTATTCTATATTAACTTCAGATCTATCCAATATTTCTTGTTCTATATGAGCCGCAGATGGGGGTATATATAGTGGCTAGTTCTTTGATATGAGGCTGACCATACAACTAACACATAGGTTGAATTTAGCATAGATTTTAGGCCGACATGAAGACTTGTATATTCCAGCATTAAGGGTGACTTCATGAGGGCTATTTATCAGCTATTTTCGCACAAGGTATTTGAGCACACTTTTAAAACTAGACACTTCATAAACATGACTTTTGATTACATTTATAAACATAAGACAAATCCTACTAGAAATCTAGAAGAATTCTATTGACCTATAATAAATCTTGCTCTTGAAACCCACGAAGAAAGTACAACAAAATACATTTTATTATATTTGACATATTCTTTACATAAATACATAATTGCATAGTCAACATGAAGACTGACCTAGTTACACTTTTCAACAAATAGTTGATCTGGCAGAGCCTAATGAGTTCTGGAAATTGAAAGGTCTATGGGAATATGTATTTTAGGTAGGTTTGAATCCCACAGATGGATATCATCTTCTTGGTCAATGAATTTGTCATGGCTCCAGCAGTGGAGCTCTAAAAGGTTGAAATTAGTCACCGTATCACTGATTTTGAAGTCCTTATCAGCTAGAGGGGTGTGGTCAACATCTACCACAGGTGGTTGCAGAGGGTTTATAGATATAATACTCTGGGAGGCCATCAATTTTTTAAATTTATCAATTATTTATTAATAATTTTACTTGATGGCGTTGGGCACTTAGGATTACCTAGAAAACAGTTGAATTCGGTTTGCATAAGTCCAAGAGGAAGCAAGGTTCAATTCTGGTATGCAAAGGATTTTGGTCTCTTTTCACAAATAAACAACAGTGGTAAATTAACGGTTTAAGCGGGGTTTTATTACTTTTAACTTTGTTTTTTTGCAATGGCACGAGGTTGAAATTGTTTTAAACATTAGTGGTTTTATTGCATATCACGGAAGAGGATTAGTGGATTATCACACCGTGAAGAATGGTTTGGCGGTTTTGGGACTAGGGGGTGCAATAGAATATGGGAGTGTTTCTTGGCAAGGGGACGGGGGTGCGAAACGACCCATTTCGCACCCCCCCCTTTGTTTTAAACATCAGACATGATTGGGTGCAAAAAGGCTTATTGGGCGTTAGATCTGATGAATGGCGATCAGGCGGCTGGAAGAGTAGGGGGTTCTGATAGGTGGGACCTAGGGATATATTAAAGCGGAAAGGTTTTAATATAAATATGAATCAGGGATTAATATTGTGGAGGGTTAAGAAATATATTAAACGGGGGTTAATATAATATGGGGATATGTATTAAAGGGGTTAATATATACGTGAAAAGATAAAATGATAGTGGGAGGGGTTTATATGGAGTGGGGCCCGATATATTTTAACCATTTAAAACTACACAAAAAATGGGTTTTTCATGTTTAAATGGAAAAGGTAGGGTTAGTAAAAGGAAAGTGAATTTTCAAAGGGAAATATATTTTTAACTAGGGAAAGGGGTTTAGGAAGGGAAAAGGGTTAGAATAAGGGGAAAGGGATTTTTCAAAGGGAAAATGGGCTTTAGGAAGGGGAAAGGGTTAGAATAAGGGGAATGTGTTTAGAAGGATATTAGTGATAAAAGATAAAACCATATGATGTCTTTCATAACTTGTGAAAGTAATCTACCTACCCTTTATTTACCCTAACATTTTTTACTTCCTTTATTGGGTGCATTTGAGCTTGCCGACCCTTTCATTTTATTTTGATAAGAAAAATAACTTAATTCTAGCCTTAATTCCAATGGCTCAGATTAAACTTATGAGCTCATTTTATTCTCTACCTAACTACTGATCTACCAAGACTAAATGGTTTGGTCAGATCTTTATTCACTAACTATCATGACATGAAATTTAAAGGCATGAATGAATCAATATTAAACTGTATGATCATCATGGATTGTGGAATTTTGGACAAGTTGCACACAATTTTATTAGCAAAAGTAAGGTAAACTAAGAGTAGTGGCATTTGAATGTGCAACACTTTCAGGATCTATTTTTTTTGTTTTTGTGGGGTTCATATTTTATATTATTTTTTTATCTTCTTTTATATTGGTCCTTTGATTTTTCTTTTAGGACATACCCTCTTTTCATTTTTTAATATGGGAAAACATTTGCAGAAAGCAAAGGTATGTACAATATTAAAATACTTAACATAGTCAATTCAAAATTATGATCCGTATTATTATAGGACCCTAACACAATCCACGACAAGTTGAAGTTGTGTCTTTGTAGCTTCGTGAGGGGCCTGAGATCCAACGACTCATGTTATAGTGTGCAGCATTACCTTTAGTTCCAAATAAGGTATTCTCTAGATATATATTTTTCCACTCTTTGATCCTTTCTTTGCTCCTGGGAAAACTATGTCTATTAGCATACCCATGTTCTCACCCATGGGCTGAGAACCTGTCATGATAGGTGTTGCTCCCTTCCGTGACAATCTAGTGATGAAATATATGTCAGAGACTTCGATCTGCAACTCTTGATCATGAATCATAAATATTTCCCAATTGGTGTCCCACACACTGATAAAATACTATAGTAATTCCAATTGATCTTGAAGACAGTGCTAAGAAAAATTTCAAGAGCCCACAGTCTCTTAGGGCATCCATGCATCTCACATTTCTCATGGCTTGTTCACCTTCTTCCTCGTGTTCTCGTTATTTCCATTCAATAACCATTTTGACTTTCAATTACCTGAAAAACCATTATTGGGCTTCCATTAGTCACATGATTAACTTTTGAACCGTTCTAATTAGCCTTTTTAAGAGAATTTTCATAAAATTTGTGGCCGCGGTGATTGGCGTTGTTATTTGTAAAACAACAATTCCAATTGGCACCTCCCTGTTATAATTTTAGGCGGGTCGACGTGGCTCTGTGCCTGGAACCCACACCAACTGTTGCGCCCAATCTTTGACAAAATTCCCCCAAAAGCATCAAAAATAAAGAATGCAGGACATGAAACATAGCTTAAAATGCTGGAAAAGATGAGAGCTCTTACCTGGAGAAAGAGGATTTGTGATTGGCCTCATGTATTTTCTACTGCTAGCTCCACAAGATCACAATTCAAAATGGTAAAATGCTCACAAGAAGTGAAAAGGTGAAAAGTAATTTGTTTTTACTATTTCTATCATTTTATAACCTTTTCGAAACCCTAATTTGGTTTTTAAGCTTAATTTTCGATTATTTTAATGTTTTATCTCAAAAAATGGGTTCTACATGCATTTATTTTGCAGCAACAGGTCCTAAACATGATGGTGATGAAGTGATGAGTTGTATTTTATTACTTTTTTGGACTCGGTAAAAACATGAAAAATTCACCCCCTCGAGTCATCTTTCAGATCTTTTCTAACTCTCTAAAATTGAAAATATTACTGATATTCTTGTCATTTTGAACTCATTAAAGGCTACAAAACGTCATCTTCCTAGTATACATTTACCCCTTTTTCGGGTTTGGACAGACTATTTTCAAAAAAGGAATACCTTAGCAAATCGCGACTAAGAGGTTCTCCCAGATTATTTTTTCTACCTTTTCAGATCTATGAGACTTCCTACGAAAAGGGATTTGCTGGATTTTTCTTTTCCGCTTCTTTTCAAACTCTCTAAACATGAAAATATGCCAAGTTCTTCCTTTTTCAAACTCCTTAAAACCTAAATGACATCGAAAACCGTCACCATGACGTTACCGAGTTCCTCCTTCCCAGGGCTCGTAAAATGTACTAGGATGGATTTTTCCGAAGGAAAAAATTATATGACAAGCATATGATATCCCCTTCAAGCTTGTTTCCAAAAATAATTGGGGTACTCGCCATAAATGTTGGGGGAAAATGGTACCAATTCTCAATCGTGTCAGAAGTATGTTGCTCTTGAACATGACACTTTTCTGCAATTTGTGTCGGGTTGGGGACATCCCATTCATCGTTTTTCCTCCATGGGTTTGGGTTATTTGTTTTGACCTCTCATTTTTTCTTTTCCACATCACCATGACCTCAAATCCCTTGATTTCAAATACTGTCAAATTCCAAAGTCGTGTCGCCAATATGTTGAAGAGAAGTTCCTTCTGCAATTTTCAACCCCTAACCCTCTGTTTAATCCTCATTTGCTATCACCTTGTTCCTTTGTCTCGTGTCAATGATGTGGGAAGCATTATGGCCCTCCTTCGACCGGTCACTTCCTGTCAACTTCATCTCATTATCCAAGAAGTTGATCCAGAGACTCCCTTTCGGTACCTTGGAGCTTGCATGCCTCAATGGAAAGTTCTTTGCATTCGACAATAGGTCCTCATCATTGGCCTTCGATCGAGTGATATCACGGGTGTTCAAATCCATCTTACTATTCAAATTCCGCAGATTGTACTAGTTGTACCTTGAGAGTCATTGTCATCACTGGTGGTTTCTCTCGTGCATGTTAACATCTTTCATCATTGGCTAGTAATCAAGAAATTTTCTTGCATGTTCGACTTCAGCTCACTAATTCACATGCTTGAATTTGTACTTGTTTGGGTCAAGATGGAACACAAGACCTTGAGTTTTGTCTGATAAAATCCAGGCTGCGAGACGATTTGGTTTATCATGACTATATGCATGACTCTTCTGATTGGATGGTGGCAACAATACTTGAGTCTATTTGATGATCCTTCTTACTGGAGGGTTGCACCCATATCTCAAATCTTATTATTGGATGTATTCTAGTATTATGGATGGTTGTGCCCATACCACATGTTCATGTACCAGAGATATCAGTGATACTTATTCTTGTAGGTCTTCTGACGACGAAATTTTGGTTTGGGCATGTTCTCATAAATCATTTCACCCCTCCCTCTCTCTCGGACGTCATGCTTTAGGGGGCATCTGTTACACATTATTTGGTCACTATCCCTTCAATCCCCATCCTGAACATTAGAGGACCATGTCAATGACTTTTGTGTATTTTCATACCTTGCTATAAGTGTCATTGCATCCCTTGGCATGTAAAGAACATATTATTTGTTGATCATTCCTCAAGAAGACCCTAAAAAACATGTTATTTTGGGTTGGTGTTGGTAGGTAGTTATGGCCTCTCGCCCATGGATAAATTAACACTGGGCCCTGTGCCCTTCAGCACTCTGTCTCAGAAGGGCACCTGCGCCAAGCTGTTTTTGGGATTTTTTAAAAAAGAGAAACGAATTTTTCATGCTTAACAACTTTGTGAGTGGAGTCATCATGGTTTTTTCGACTGAAAAACATCAAGTTTTTCCCTTTGGCTTGTTGTTTCCTATAATTGTGCAACCCTCCAAAGAAATAGGCCTCTCCTCCACCTTATGATGGATCCCAAACCACCTCCTCCTCTCCTATAAATTCTTCCTCCTCACATTGATTTAGCTAGATGAATAGTCATTACTATATCTAGTGTATAAAATAAGGCAGAGAGGAATCCATTGTTGAGAGAGAGTTTAAGCCCATTGCCTCATCGAATCTGATCCTGAACGAATGCTTGAGATGCGCCCGACTGAACCCATCGAAGGAGGCCTGCAACGTCAAGGCATTAAGGTTGTAAACTTATTTTCTCTATCAATAATACATGACTGGTTTTTTTGTTCCAATTTTGTGTTTAATTATATGAAAAATGTTTTATTCTCCTTGACCAATCAAATAGTTGAAAGTGAAAGTACATTATCGTATGTTTTCATCATTCACTTGATATTTGTGCAGGTACATGGACATCATCACTAACAGACCATGATGTGTGAAGACAAAGATCAGAGGATCACTGTTGCAAGTCACGAAAAAAGAATTGGACCAAGGTAGAGTATCTATCCTAGTTCGTATTTCATTTATAAGCTATGAATCCAAAGTTCCAGCATGTTCCCTTGTTTCTAGACCCACCCTAGGGCTAGAGGGATCACCTCTATCCGCAAAGGGGATTTTCCTGATCAACAGCTCCCCATTACACCTTATCAGCAACACTTTCTCCTTTCAATTGAACTGAGAAGGTAGATTGATTCCTTTGAAGCTCTGACAATCAGGATTTCTCCTCTTTTTCTCAAAATAAATGACAGCCATGGAATATTATTTTCAAAATGAGAGATCTGAGAAATGATCAGTCACCTTGTGATACTGTGAATTACAGGAGTCTAATAGTGGCTCTAGCTAGGGATCGCAGCTCCTTGAGGAGTTGTCAAGAACACCGTAGACAAGTGGCCTTATCCATTGGGTTAATCCCAAATCTGCAACTGAATCTGCTACAAAACCTCTGTCGCTAAAAATCTTCAAGCTAAATTCAACACTCTCTATAAACTAAAGCCTAGAATATACTTGCAATAGAAAGCAATCTGAAACTAAAAACTAGAAAAATTCTCAGAGTACTGAGCTTATTTGCATACCTACCTACCCTACCTTACTAAAATTGTTGTCGTTCTAAATGATACAATAATGCCAATGCAACCAGTCAAGTAGCAACAGAAACAAATGGAAAACTTGGTTGTTTGTCTGGAAAATTAGAAGTATAACTTGATTATGTGTCCTCATAACCAAAGTTATAATATGAAATGGAAATTGCTGATGTATTTGATCCTTATAGAAAATACATGTTTGAAAACTTAAGTTAAAAAGAACCTCCATATAATCTATTATAGGATCAATAAAAGCATGATGTATAATATTTTTTTCTAGGCCTTCAATGACTAGTTGATCAGTTGTATCCTCAATATTAAACATTGAAACCACATCTTCAATTTGGTACTTGAAAGCACAATCATCCTCAATATGTAAGTCAAGAGGTAGTACAATTTCCTTTTGCTTAGGGGAAGGAATATTTTCCAAGAATTCTTTAGGGTCTCAAAAATATGATTGAATTTGAGAATTCAAAATTCAATAGCAGTTTTGTATTGTTCAACAACTACCTCCAGAAAACATGTTTTAGCTTCAGGAATAAATTTGCTTGATTTCAAAATGAGAAAGATAGCCTTTAAAACGTCTTCATCAAGCTGAAATTCTGATAATTGATTCCTGAATGCATTTAAATCTTCCCAAGATAAAAGATCTGCCACAAACCTTTTCATCTTGTTTAGTAGAAAATATGGTCAGCATGTTGTGGAGTCGCCATGAAATTCTCAAAATCCAGGTTCTTTGAATCATGGAGTCGCTAGGTGAAAATTGCAGCCTTACTTGTATCTGGTCACTGTCCATCATCAGTAATCAGATCCGAACTTTGATGTAATTTCTGAGGAAGATAAATTTCGTTCCCCAGTATGGTCATCATTATGTTTTCAACCCGTAAATTTTTTAAGGCTGAAGACAGAACTACGGGGGAAACATCAAACCGCTTTAGAATCTAGGACCTAGCCTTCCTGGACTCAGAGATGGCTCTCTCTGTTAGATATAGCTTTGTTTATAGGTCATTTTAGGCTAGCTATTAGTGCATAGGGTTTTGTTTGAAATTTATGGTTGAGGCAACATAAGAGGGCCATTGGGCTATGGAGTCAAACATGTGTAAAAAAATTCAAAGGGATGAATAACTGAGGTCAAGTGAAACCAGACAAGCTAGCCATGTCAATGGATCTTGACAACTTGTGAAATGGAAAGGAGGAGGAGATTAAGGTTCAATGTAAATGCAGAGCAGACCGTCTCTGAATTCTGCATTAAGGTCTTAGAGGAAAACATAAAGTATTGTTTCAAGACTGAGCAGGGTACCCCATGGTAAATCCTACACAAAAATTTCTATCTGCAGTAAAGAAAGAAAAACAATATGTAAAACTAGAGATGAAAAATTACGAGAAAAAGATGGACTTCACCATGGAACATGACACAAGAATCTGGAAAACAACATCATCTTTCATTCATCCAACGAGAGTGCTTACAACCAGCTAAGTCTATTACAATGGTTTTTCCCTTTCTGGGCCTCTTTCATACTGCCAATGTATGAATTATTTATATAAAACTTAAGTCGGTTAATCTATCTACTGCAGTGATTACATTTATTACATTCAAGCAGAGATTTGGACAAGTGGAAACATGCAGGCGGTGATAGGTTAAGACTGACAAGCAGTGGCTGCATTTACTCTAAAATTCTGATATTGATTGTGAAACGATCAGAATTCGGCTTGTCTAATGTCAAAGAGGAAATGACAGCTCTCACATATTGGCTCTATCTCTTCAAAGAATCTGACATCCAGGCTCTACCTTGGTGAAAAACGGTTGCTGATCAGAGTGTGATGGCTGTAGTGATGTCCACATTCTGTTAAAAGACCTTTGTATCTTTTGTGTGGGTTATTATTACAACGGAGCTTTGAAACGAAAAAACCTGTTGTTCCTTTAATGATTGGCAAAAATTCCAACACACACTTTCGGTAGGATTGGCAGGGAAAATGATGTGGAGAAATAGTGCAGGCAGAATCTGGTGGAGTAGTGGCGGAAAAATTTGGTTGGGAATGGTATCAGCGATGCGATGCGAAGAGCAGAGGTGACGTGTCAGGAGGGGTGATGGTTGGTGGACGTGGAACAACGGTGGTCGTTTTGTTCGAATAGGGAAAACCATTTTCGGAGGGGGTATGAGCAGCAGGTGTTTACGGAGCGGGGGGGTGTGAAGTACTATGGGTGCGCCACGTAGCAGGGAAGGTGGTATGGTATATCAACCACTTCGAACGCCCCCGGCCCCCCCCCCCCCCCCCATGATAAAGTTCGAATGTTGCGAGGGGGGCAAAACGAGATAAGGGTCTTCAGATATGGGGAGATGCATGGGGATGGAAGATAGGTGTGGGGTGTTTAAAGGTGGACATGACGTGGCAAGGAGTTGGGCCCCAAAACTCACATCGCAATCGCAAAGCGGAAGCTTTTGTTTAAGAGCGGCGGAGGTGAACATTAAACTTTGCGCAGTTTGACGTGCATCGAGCAGAGGTGACGTAGCAATGGGGTGGGCCCACTCGCAGCCCGCGGATTGAAAAGTTTAAGGTTTTTTATGATGATCGGGAGATAAGGGTTAAATTTCATGAAGTGTGATATGCGATGGGGTCCCACCCATATCGCAAATCGCAAGATTTTAAAGTTATCGCACATCACAGAATTTATCATTTACCGCACATCGCAACATTTAGGATATATCGCATCGCAACTTGAATTATTTAACTTGTGATGTATTTGAAGTGTAAACATAAAAGTGCTGATTGCGATGTGTGATAGGCGGTGAAGAAATGGGTCCCACTTGACTTCGCATTGGGGAATTTAGAAAGGTGGCAAAATGGAATGTGGCAAGGACTTGTTGCGAAGTGTCGACGCGAAAGGCAAGGAAAGGGTTGAAAGGTTTCTGCGGTAAGGTAAGGCTTATGTGGTTTCATAGTGTGTGTGTATATATATATATATATATATATATATATATATATATATATGTATGTATGTATGTATGTATGTATGTATGTATGTATGTATGTATGTATGTATGTATGTATGTATGTATTTCAAGCGGCCTAAAGTGGGGGGGGTGGAGCTACGAATGGTAACTTTAAATGTTTTGAAAGAAATGAAGAGGGGATCTTTAGAAAATGAAAAAATGAAGGGCAAGAGAGGGAAAATGAAATGAAATGAGGACATAAATGAAGTTTTCTCCCCATTATACCTTATTAGCAACACTTTCTCCTTTAAATTGAACTAAGAAGGCAGATTGATTCCTTTGAAGCTCTGACAGTTAGGATTTCCCCTATTTTTCTGAAAATAAAAGACAACCATGGAATATTATTTTCAAAATGAGAGATTTGAGAAATGATTAGTCACCTTATGATACTTTCAATTATAGGAGTCTAACACTTTACACAGGGTGTTGTGGAATCCATTCATTTTTTGCTGTTAAACTGACAAGGTAGCGAAACACCCTTTACGACAACGGCCAGTAAACAAATTTTTGGGGTACTCTTCAAGTTGTGGCCTGATCTACAGGGCATTTTGGTGTCCTTCTGGTTGCAGCAGGATATTAGGGTTTAGTAGCATCCTAAAGGTTGTGGCCTGTGAATTAGGGGGTTGACGCATCCCTAAGTTGTAGTTTAAATCTTGATGTAACTAATGTTGAAAATGCAACAAGATGATGGAGCTTAGTGAAATTAAGTCACCTTCACTAAGTGGGCCCGCGGGCTATTTTTGGCGCAAAGTCTATTTTTAGACTATGTCTATTTTTAGACATATGGAGCATGGTCTAGGAGTTGCAGTATGCTATTATTGGATGATTAGTCGAGTTGGTAAAAATATATGGACCTCTATTTTTAGACATATAGGTCGAAGTCTATTTTTAGACTGCCTGTCTAAAAATAGGTCAGTCAAATATTATTAACCCTTAATAATATTTAGACTCTAAATCATCGTAATATTCTTGTTTAATTTAAATGGAGCTACTGATGTGTCTGGCACCTGGCTGCATGAATTACGCTATTCCTAGGTTTGGTGAGCTCATGCATGGTTGACTCGCTTAGAACTCAAGTGGCGGAGTTGGTGGAGCTTACAGATGTGTGGAGTTGTGTTCCGCTTAACTTAGTTGAACTGTTAAAGTTATTTAACTAGCTAATACACTAGTGATGATCTAGGTATATCGGTGGCCTCCCACCTATTCCATTTGGACCCGCAGCATCAATTATTTCAGTTTTTCAGCTTCAGCACAGCTTACTATTTATAGCAGGTTTCGGGTCCTCCACACCCGCAGCCGTTTTGGGGCATTAATAATCCAGGTGGATATTGGTGGCCACCCATCGAGTCCATTTGAACCCCCAGCATCAGTTATTTCAGTTTGTAAGTTTCGGCACAACTTACTATTTTTAGCAGTTTTTCGGGTCTTAAACTTCCGGAGCCATTTTGAGGCCCTAAACGACGTTTTTGGGGAAAACGGAGAGCAACATGGGTCCATGGACCGATGTTGCTCGTTCAAAAATTGTACTCCTCGGACAGATCTTTCGAACGAGCTATTGAGCGCGTCATACGGAGATCGGATGCCAAAGTGACGTCCCCAGGAAGTTGAACCACCAATTTACCCAAACGCACCCACAGCTTTGGCGCTCATTCTCACGTTTAGGGTTTTGGACGTTTCGGATTCGTTATCAAGCTTCTCAACAATAATAAATAGGCCTGAGCCTCATTGTAATACAGTTCAAAATATTTAATACATCTTCTCAGATAAGCTACCGCGTCTCAGCTCCTTTCGCTTTGTTCTGATCATGCCTATATTGTAATACAAAGCTTGAGGGCAGGGGGTCGGGAGCCGATACATCTCTTCTCGCATAAGCCGCCACCAAGCCTTTCAATGATTCTCTTCATGGTCATACTAGAAGACAAGCTCAAATGTAGCCACCACATCTTCTGTGATGGCGCCTGCCACATTCTAGCTCATCTATTTCCATTATGTCCGTAATAGGCCTCGCGAGCCTCAATGCAACACCAGCTTGTGAGGCTCCTCAGATGTTATATCTCTTTTCCTCAGATGTTTACTGGCCGCCCTAGCTTATTTCCATTATGTTTGTAAGCTTATTGCAGTCATTCTTTTATTAATAAAATGAAGCATTATCTCCGCTGCATCTCTGTGTCTATGGTTATATCTGTATTCTGTTGCATTCCTGCATAAAATCCGGATCAAGTGATGAGTTGAGTGAATTAAATATTATTTAATTCACTAATTATTAACTCATTATTCAACTCAAGAACACATCAGTTCACTACAGTGCATGGACAGTTCAGTGAAGACCAGTGGAAGAGGTAGATGAAAGGGTGAGTTTGCTATTAGTTGCGACATGAGTTGTGCATGAGATTTGCACAAGCATTGGAGGAGATTGCCCATGAGGATTTCGCAGTTGAAGCGAAGGAGATTTGAACTTGGATCTCTCATTGAACCAACTTGGATTGCGCAGTAGAGGCAGGCAATTAGTGGATGAGTTTTGAACCTGTGACTTATTCAAAACCGAGCTAGTTTGTGTGTAACTTTTGGAGACAGTATTGAGTACTTGTGAGGAGTATTGTACTGAGATTGTTACATGTTCTCTTCTATTATAATATAAAAAATAGTTGGGGGTTTTCAGCTATAATATTTCCCCATTACATATTGTGTTTATGTGTGCATGCGACTGTTTCTATTTCCGCAAGTTGATGATTAATTGTAGAAGAGGTTATGTGTTATACATGAATTCCAATTAGTGTATGATCAGGATAATCTCAGTGGATAAATCTTCATTATTCAGCAAATTTCTACATGGTATCGGAACGAATTGATCATCGGGATCTATTACAGTGATTACAATTTTATTTCGGTAGACAGAGTCTGTATCGGGCCAGGTAACCTCTGGATCCATCCTTTCTTTGAAAGGCGATATATCCAGTAAATGCCCTTACAGTCGATCTCTATGCTAGAAATAATTTTTTCTCACAGATCCAGAAGCAGTTGAGTTTTGAGCTTGGAATTCGAATTTTGCAGAAGATTGTTTTCTTGGTGCCGAAGTTGAAAATGTCTTTCAACGGTTTGCGACTCGAATATGCTCTTGAGGGCAGTTCGAATTATGTTGCATGGAAAGATCGGATGGAGGCGGTATTAGAAGATAATGGGCTAAAGGAGTTCGTAGATATGGATGTCCAAAAGCCTACTGATCCTGCTGAAGTCGAAGCTTGGCAAAAGAAGATGGCGAAATGTCGAAGGATTCTGTTAGAGGGCGTAAAGGATCACATTGTATCCAGATTGCATGGAAAAGCTTCTCCATATTTGATGTGGAAATTTTTGACAGATCTATTCCAGAGGAAGAGCGACCAAAGGAAGTTGGCGCTCAAGGATAAGCTCAGAAACATTAAGATGGAGAAAGGCGACAGTATCGCCAAATACCTCACGAAGTTCACTCACGCAGATGAGTCGTAGGGGTGACCGTCGATAAAGATGACTGGGGACTCGGCCTCTGAGCCCGCTCCTCCGGCTTGGCATTCCTATCAGGACTCTGTCAATGGTCGGGAGAAGTTGCCTGGATGGGAGCGACTTTGGGCGGATCTCATGCAAGAGGAGATAAGGAGGATTACCAGGGACAGATCTTCATCAAAGGTATCTGATGAAGAAAATTGCACTTTGGCTGCCAAAGCAAAGAAGGGGAAGAGTAAGAAAGCTTCTCAGTCTGGTGCAAAAGGCAAGAAGCAAGACATGTCCAAGGTGGAGTGTTTTCACTGTCACCAGCACGGACACTATGCCAAAAATTGTCCGCAGAAGAAGAAAAATAAGAAGGTTGTTGGATCTGCAGCGGGAGAGGCATTGGCCTCCCAATTCGAATTGGATTTTTCACTTATCGCATGCTTGGTCTCAAGTGTGATGGGATCAGTATGGTTCTTGGACAGTGGTGCGTAATTTCACATGACAGGAGATCGAGATATGTTTTCAGATCTGGAGGAAAAAGATCTTGGAGTGCACATCGAGATGGGCAATGATGGTAGATACAGTGCGACTGGTATCAGTACCATTTCCTTTGAGAGGGAGTCTGGTAAACCCTTCGTATTGAAGGAAGTTTTGCATGTTCCAGGATTGATGAAGAATCTGATCTCTGTGGCGATGTTGGAAGACAAGGCAAGGATGTGGCCTCAGCGATGTTGCTTTCCCGCGCAAGAAGACCACCGGAGAAACTCCGAAAGATAGGGCCCGAGCCTCGAAGAACCTTATCGCCTGTGCAACTAAAGTTCTACGCCGCAACAGGGTATGCAAGGCTAGAGAAGTGGTGAGCTTCAGATGATATGGCCAGCCGGGTACGTGCGATCAAATTTTTCACCTTCACCATGGAGTTTGACATCCCGCAAGAGATTTCACCGGCTTCCGAAGGGCACCTTGCGGCAACAGATCGCTGCAAGGTGTACCTTGGGAAAATATGCAGCTACCTTTCACGAGAAGGATAGTCACGCCCACGACGACCAGAGTCTAATAGACGTGTGGTCCTTTCGTATTTCAATAAGCAGCCACAGGTATTATGTGATCTTTGCTGATGATTTCTCTCGAAAGTGCTGGATCTTCTTCATGCAGAAGAAGAGCGATACATTCGCGAAGTTCTGTGAGTTTAAAGCACTGGTCGAGAAGGAGTCGGGGAAGAAGGTGATTGCTCTAAGGAGTGATAACGGTGGTGAATTCATCTCGGCTGAATTCAAGGAGTTCTGCAGCGCAGAAGGGATTCCGAGAGAGCTCATCGCACCCCATAACCCACAGCAGAACGGGGTGGCTGAGCGGAAGAACAGAACGATCGTGGGTGCTGCACGGGCGATGTTGCATGATCAGGGCCTACCCCTTCACTTGTGGGCTGAGGCATGCAATACTACAGTATATGTGCAGAACCGTTGTCCTCACAAGATACTTGGAATGAGTACACCGGAGGAGGCGTTTTCTGGCAAGAGGCCTGATATTTCCCATTTGAGGATTTTTGGTTCACCTGTCTACATGCATGTGACGAAGGATGCTAGGAAGAAGCTGGAACTGACCGCAGAGGTTGGGATATTTGTGGGGTACACTGATATGCCCCACAACTATTGTGTGTATTTTCCAGACAGTCGCAAGACTGTTGTGCGACGGGATATCAAATTTCAAGAGGAGAAAGCCATGCAGTGTTCGCTTGAGAGGGAGCCACACTTGCATGCAGATGAGGAGCTATTAGTTCCTAAGGATGAGCTTCCGGATGTGGATCAGCCACAAGAGGAAGTTCATGGAGTGGAAGAAACCACTCATGCAACGCCAACCATCAGAGGGCGCAAGCGCACTACAGAAGCTGAGCGACTGGCTCAAGATGCAGAGAGGGTTGTAGGACCACCTACAGCACAGCGCAGACAGAGACAGTCACCGGACCGGTACACTGGATACATGGCTCTTGTGAGAAAATGTGTCGTGACAGAGCCATCCTCTTTCGAGGAAGCTGTGGAGGACCCCGCATGGGTATATGCCATGGTGGAAGAGTATGATTCGATTGTCAGAAACAGTGCATGGGAGATTGTCCCAAGACCGGAGGGGAAATCAGTGGTGGGTTCGCGATGGATCTACAAAGTGAAGCAGGCGGCTAACGGGAGTGTGGAGAAGTACAAGGCGAGATTTGTCGCCCGTGGCTTCTCACAGATCGAGGGGATCGATTATGAGGAGAATTTTGCACCTGTCGCAAGGTACTCTTCCATACGGACGATCCTTGCTCTCTCAGCGCAGATGGGGTGGCACATTCATCAGATGGATGTGAAGACTGTGTTCCTCAACGGAGTCATTGAGGAGGAGGTGTACACAGAGACCTGCGTTTCGATTTTCTTTGTGAGCCCATGTTTTCCTGTCTGCAGAGTATCAGATGAAGCCGAAGTAAGCACCCAAGCTGCATGCCACCGAATAGACAAGCATTTCCCTTGAGACTTCTGGATTCTCCAAGAGTGAGGTGGATCCTAACTTGTACCAGATTATGGTGGAGGGGAAGCTGTTGATCATTGTACTGTATGTAGATGATCTGATTTTGACGGGAGATGAGTCGTTGATACTTTCATGCAAGGAGGATCTTGCACGAGAGTTTGAGATGAAGGACTTGGGCATCCTTCATTATTTCCTGGGATTGGAGATTTGGCAGCGCAGCGGAGGACTGTTTGTTTCTCAGGGCAAGTATGCCCGGGAGATTCTGGAGAGGTTCAACATGCAAGGCTGCAAGCCTGTTGACACTCCTCTTCCTGGGGGTTGGAGGAAGGAGGATGCTACTTCAGCGGAGGTAGTGGATGCCACTGTCTATCGACAGTTGGTGGGGTCGCTTATGTATCTGGTCAATACACGACCCGATATATGCTATGCTGTTAACCAGCTTTCGCAATTTATGGTTAAGCCTACCAAGCTCTTCTGGAAGGCAGGCAAGC